>JAECUM010036134.1:0-50806 GCA_016617855.1 Megalonaias nervosa
TCAAACTGAATGTAGAGTTTGGAGGAATAAAGTTAATAAAATGATATGTCAAGCCAAACAAGCGCACTACAAAAAAGTGCTGGATGAAAACCAAAATAACCCGAAAGCTATATGGAAAGTGTTTACAGAGTTTGGTGCAGGCAAATGTAAGAGTAAAACTGAAATTTTATCCCACAATCATGAGGGCATTTATACCGATCATCAACTAACATCAAAAATATTTTTAATGACTTTTTTTGTTCAAATTGCTGAAAAACTTAAAGAACCCAGAACTTCATCTGATCATCTGAAACTCAAAACTTTTTGTGCTGAAAAACTACCAAACAATATAAAGTTTGAAATTCCTGAAATGAGTCCAGAATTTGTGTTGAAATATATTTAAAAAATGGATGATTGTAAAGCTACAGGACTTGATATGATTGGACCAAGGCTACTAAAGGTAGCTGCACCTGCAATTGTAGAGAGTATAGCTTTCATTTGCAATGAAAATATTAGGTCTAATAAATTTCCACAAACATGGAAAACTGCCAAGGTTACACCATTGCATAAAGCAGGAATAAAAGATGATGTAAATAACTACAGACTCATCTCTATCCTTCCTTGTGTCTCCAAATTACTAGATAAACATGTACATTATTTGAACACTTATGATTTTTTTCATTATAATCAGTCTGGCTTTCGACAGAATCACTCCTGTGAAACTGCATTTGTATCTATGATTGATAAATGGCTGAAAGCATTAGATCAGTGAGAAATGGTAGGCACTATTATGGTTGATTTTTGTAAAGCTTTTGATCTTATAGACCATGAAATTTTGCTTGAAAAATTAAAAATCTATCAATGCAGTGAAAACTCCCTATACTGGTTTACTTCTTACTTAACCGATAGAGTGCAAAAGTATCTTTAAATGGTCAACTTTCTGAAAGTAAAAATATTAATTCTGGAGTACCACAGGGCTCTATACTTGGACCTCTGTTATTCATTCTTTTTATCAACGACTTACCTCTTAAGATTGGAAATTCAGTTTCTTCCACTGACATCTATGCAGATGATACTACACTGTCTGAGATGGGTAAAACCAAAACGGTACTTGAAAATAACTTACAAGATGCTCTCATCAGACTTCAAGTATGGTGCAAGGAAAACAGTATGATCATAAATACAGACAAAACGAAAGCCCTACTAGTTACAGCGCAACAAAAACAAGCAAGGCTAGATAGCAACAAACTCCAGGTTCTATTTGACAATGTGAGCCTTAATATGACCTCTCGGGATAAAATTCTTGGTGTATTCATAGATAACAATCTTACTTGGTCTATTCACATTAAACATGTTTCAGAAAAGGTTAATTCTTATCTTTGGCTACTGAGGAAAATCAAAACATACATTCCCCTTCAGTATAGGGTCATCTTTTATTTTTGTTATATTCAGCCATATCTGGACTATTGTAATGTAATTTGGGGTAATACCTCTAATTCAAACGTAACAACACTTTTAAGACTCCAAAAGAGGGCTTGTCATTTAATTCTAGATCAGTGTATAGACAATTTCCAGGATGCAATGAATAATATAAAGGTTTTAACAATACATGAAGAATATTTTTTAGAAAGGCCAAATTGATGTATAAAGTATCCAGAAAAGCCATTCCTGTCTATCTAAGCAGTATCTTTTACCAAAGAAATGCTGATGGTACTCCAAATTTAAGGTCAATAAGAAGTAAAACTTAGATTATACCAAGGCCAAAGAAGGAATTGTTTAAAAAAAATTTTCAATATATTGGTCCACTGATATGGAACAACATTCCCAGTGACATAAGGCAGGCTCCTAGCATTTCTTCTTTTCATAATCAATGTCTGAAATGGATGAAATCTTTAGAAAATTGAACAGTTCTAGTACAATAAATACTGCCTGCTTTTGTCATAATTTTGCATCATTTTCACAGTTTAATTTTTCAATGCAGGGTGATATTTTATATTTTATATGTTTATGTTATGTATTCACAGCTGCCTGTGCATGTGTTCCAGGCTTGATACTTTGACTTTTAAAATCACTTAATTATTTAGTGTCAAGCCAGATTCTTCACATCATGTTGTATATACTGTATACATTGTACATAACAGATAGAAGGCCTCGAGGTAGATTAGTTCAGTAACTAACTGAGTTACCTTCTCTAAATAAAGTCTTTATTATTATTATTATTATTATTATTATTATTATTATTATTATTATTATTATTATTACTTTTACTTCAATGTACGTCATTAAAGCAATACCTGATTTAACTTTCATAACGTCATGGATCCATTATAATGGTTGAATTATATTTTTAATGTACCTCATCATAGCGACCTTGCCTGTATCACAGGGCACATTTATGGTTCCCCTGAACAGTGTTATGTTGAAGGACCATTGTATAATGTACCCCAGTACAAGATAGCCTCGCCTACTTGTACACATTTATATTACCCCTAAAGGATGTAATAATGAGTGATCACTGTACTGTGGCAGATCTTGGTCTGCTTTTTATTCTAAGAATGATTATAAGCTGACACTGAATCTTGATCTGTGGGCACATTATAATATATCAAGGTAAATATATTTTTTGCATTTGGAGATGTCATATATTTTATTATTGTCATTTATTTAGAAGTAATACTTCTGCTTTAAGTTCACGCATAGTAAGAACACTTGTAAATTGGAGGGCCGTATGAGATTCGGATCAAGCATTTTTAGAACCTAACTAAGTGGTATTGATTTGAAATCATTTGAAAATTGAAAGTAATGCCATAATGTACATAAAAAGTTGTTTCATGGTTGAGATGTCAGTGGCTACTCACTGCCCAGCCTGGGTAATATGTGGCTCTATGTATTATGGTTACTTTGCATTCCTGACTATAATGCATGAGGTTCTCATGTCAAATCACAGTGGCAGCAATGTCTACTTCTTTCCCATAGCATTTTAAGCTTTGTGGGACCCTTTCTGTTTTGTCAGACCTTTTCTTTTCTGTTGGATCCTATTTGTTTTGTTGGACCGTTTCTGTTGTGTCAGACCTTTTTTGTTTTGTCAGAACTGTCTGTTGGTGGTATTGAAAGGATGCATTGCATTTTAGCTGCTGAAAGGGAGAGAATCTGAATAACATTCAGTTCCATGCATCAGAACAGAAAGGGTGAGGAATATTAAAGGTGTGTGTTATTTCTATTTACATTAAGAGCTTCTGACTTCATATACCATTGGTAGACATATTAATTTCTTTGCTGTCTTTCATCTTACCTTTGAATGACAAGACATAGGTATCACTGTTTTGGTCGTGATGGAGATAGTAGCATCAGTTATGTTCAAGTCCTGCGTTAAAGTTCAAGAAAAAAGTTTAAAAACAAACTTATATGTAACTTTCTATATTAGTGGCTGTATTCAACTGTTATATTAGTTGTTATATTAAAAGGCTATATTAATTGCTATATTCAGCAACTATACTGCTGTAATCAACTGCTTCAAAGACTATATTAGTTGCTGTAGGCAACTGCTACTTTTGTTGCTGTATTCAGCTGTTATATTTGTTGCTGTATTAAACTGTTATATTAGTTGGTGTATGTAACTGCAATATTAATGGCTGCATTCAATTCTTATTTTAGTTGTAGTATTCAAAGGCTATATAAGTTGCTATATTCAAAGGCTATATTAATTGCTGTATTGAACTGTTAGTTGCTGTATATAACTGCTATATTAGTTGCTGTATTCAACTGCTGTAGTGGTTGCTGTATTCAAGGCTATATTAATTGCTAAATTCAACTGCTGTATTAACTACTGTATTCAACTGCTATAGTAGTTGCTGTATACATAGGCTATATTAGTTGCTGTATTCAACTGCTGTAGTAGTTGCTATATTCAAGGCTACATTAATTGCTAAATTCAATTGCTCTATTAATTACTGTATTCAACTGCTATATTAATTGCTGTATTCAACTGCTATATTAATTGCTGTATTCAACTGCTATATTAATTGCTGCATTCAACTGCTATATTCATTGATATATTCAACTGCTATATTTATTGCTGTATTCACAGGCTATATTCATTGCTGTATTCAAGTATGGTACAACATTACTATGTATCAGAAGTTCATTTCTTGAAATCCTTATATTCCTGTCTGGCTTTAAAGATGGGAAACTTCATCATCATCATGACATTCAGAGGCAGGACCAATTGGAATAACCTCAGTCTTTTGTATTACATGCTAGGAAAAGACCTCAGATGTAAATGGCAGCCATTTTGACCTGTGTGTGGTTGTAACTTTATCATAATAACTACACTAGCATCACAACTCAATGAAGTGTCACCATTCATAAGCAACAGTTTGAGACTACTGAAAATGAATGATTTATTAATTTTTTCATTCAAAAATTACAGGATTAGCATTACTAATTAAATGTAAAGGCGTTGATTCTGATGGATGAAACATTGTTGAATGTTATTTTCAGTGCCTATCTTTCATTATGAAGATCTGCTCTTTGCATAATTGGCTGCATATTAATTTGCCAAAATTGTACAAGTTAGTGAAGTATCACTGATTACATTAGAATCTCTCTCAGAGAGATATATCACTGTGATTACATTAGAGTCTTTCTCAGAGAGTCATATCACTGTGATTACATTAATGTTGCTCTCAGTGAATCCATGTTTTTTGGTTTGATTCAGAAAAAAGCTGAGGACTTTACAATTAAACTGAGACACTGCATTCTGCAAAACATTTGTCACCTTTCCTGCTACCATTGTTTGATAAATCTGTACCTGTATTGTGCCCTAGTTATGCAGCCAAATAAATGTAATAATTTGTTGTTTTATTAAGTGTTACTATGCACAAATAGATGGTGTTAGGTTCATAATCTAGTATGAGAGAAAACAAAGAAAGAGTTTGAGAAAAAAAAGCAATACATTCAAGGCAAAAGAGGAAGAACTTCAGTTGTTTTTATGCAGATCAAAATATTTGAGGGTTCATCTTTTATATTGTTGTTGACTTAGCTATTTGTAAATGTTTATTTATTCTTGTCTTTCAGAGTTCGTCCCTTAAATTCTCAGGAATCTGGCAGAAATGATAAAGATATCACTTCATTTCCCGGTTCAGGAAAAATTGAGGTTGGTAATTCATATCCCACTTGTTACAATTTGTTGAAGGAGCAAGCTATAGCTGTGTCATGGACTTCACACTACTAGGCCCAAGAAATTTCTGCTTGTAAATTATATTAATCTTAACATGCCAGAAAGTTTACTATTAAATTTACGACAAGGATGTCTTAAATATTTGGAGCAGCTTTACCTTGCAAATGTAATCTCTACTTTTGAAGCCACTTGTTAGATGGAGAATCAGGCCTAGTAAATTAAGAAATTGCTTTAGTGTTCCCACGATTTCGCTCAGAATAGCTTCAGTATTTTTTTCCCATTTAACAGTGGGCTGTACAATCTGTGTACACTCGTTTTAGGGCACTTTTATTGTAGGTGTGAGTTTGTAATAGTAGTATGTGCCTAGAGCAGTGTGATAATCTCCACACTATTCTGAACAAGGTGTTATCCAGACTTTGAGCGGAAGCTTTCATTAAGTGCTCTTTTATTCCTTTATCTCAAAAATCTCTCAGTGTCGGGATTTGCTTTCAAGAGTACTTGATACAAGAATATACGGTAGAAACTGTAAATTAGCAGCCCCATATTATTTAAGTAATTCACTTACACGCAAGATTTATAAAATATACTTACAAAAACAAACCCCTGGTGTTTCTTTTTTTGGTTCATAAAGATTTTGCAAATTCACTGCATACTTAACTCTGTCCAAAAGATATGCTTTGCACATGATTTTAGGTGGTAGAATTTGCATACATGAATTGAATTTTAAAAAAATTCCCAATAACAGTCTTTGTTTAGGACAGCTACTGCCAAATTTAATAAAAGATCTTCAGTGTTTCCAGCGGCCCTAGTTTTCTTACTTTTCCTACTTCTTTGTCAAACTCCCTAATTTTGTCTAGTTCTTCCCTAATGGCCCTATGATTTGTACTTCTTTCAATGTTTAAATTGACTACACACTGCATGAACAGGCGTTATAAGTGAAGTTAATTCAGATATGGTCTCTGTGATGAGGAGCTGGTGTGTTTAGGATCATAGAATTAACCTGGATTAAGGAGACGGCTAGTATTTGAGTAAGAGCATGTTTTTTTAGAGTTTATGCGGTAAGTCAAGTAAAGGTTTTTTTTTCTCATTAATTTACATATTTCATACTGCTTGAAGTTTGTTTGTAAAATATTCCTTATTTCCCCCTACTTTATACCATCTTCTTAAAAAAGTAACCCTCCTTTATTTTTTGTGGGAAAGACAGCATCTCAATAGAATTTGAACTGTGCTGCATCTTTAACCTTACCCAATACCTCCATAATTTTAAATAAATTAATACCAGGCACCTATAATTCACCTTCACCACCATCAGTGTAAATGTATTATTTAATTATTATACATAGATTGGGGTTATGTGGGGGAACTTGTTCATGTCAAACTGATTTTGTTTTTACAGTGTATCATAGTTACTCATTCAGCGAGTGACACATAACTAAATTCTTATTTTTATAATACTGGAAATAATTAAATACACAATTCACAATTGTACATATTGTGATGAGAAGAAAAGTTTATAGTGCTTTTTAATGTTTCACAATTAAATATTAAAACCTGCCACTCCAGTAAATACTCCTCAGTGAACACAAAGCAGCTTGTGATATTCAAGCAGGTAAAGTTCACACCATTTGTGGTTCTTTAGTTACGATATTAATATTATTTTGAATAAGTTAATTCAATGGGTGAGGACAATTACTTTAATTAATTCCACACAATACAGGTGCTGGTCGTGATGTACAGACTTAGATTTTGTGTAAATATGTCAAAATGTGCAAAATTGTTTCCTGATCAAGAACATCAGTGTTATGCTCTATTATCGTGGGACTTTGTCGCTGTTTTTTTCTTTTAAATTAAAAATGAAAAAGATGTCATCAGGGAACATGTCTTTTTGGTCCTAAATAAAAATGAACTGATCTGACTTCCAGTATTATCACCATGTCAGCCATCTTGGAAATTTTTTTATCACTACAGCTCCTAAAGAAAGTTAAATCATCTTGTGGGTTTTCACCAGAAGACTTCTTATGATGTCTAGTTGGCCCTAAATTTAAGTATTGCAATTGGTCATCTTAAAAATCTTGTTTTCACTATGCCACCAGAATGGATGGTCATATCAACCTGAGGCTTTTACTAAAAGACTTCTTCTCATGTCATGTTGGTTCTAAATGAAAATGGTGCTGATCTGACATCCAGTATGGCCACAACAGCAGTCATCTTCAAAATTTTGGTATTGCTACTCCTCCTGAAGTGAATCAGCTTGGGGTTACTGGAGACTCTTTTGGAGTCTGGTTGAACTTAAATAAAAATTGGGCCAATCTGATATCTATTATGTCCACCACAGTGGCCATTTGAAAATAGCTATTCATCCAAGATGGAAAGACATATTAAAATTGGGTTTCCACTGGACGACTTCTTATTATGATGTTTTGTTGGTACTTAATGAAAAATGTGCCAATCTGACAGCCAGTATGGCCACCATGGTAGCAGTGTTGAAAAGATTGTTATTACTATCCTTCCTTAAAGCTAAGTCATATTGACATGAGATTTTCACCAGAAGACTAACTATGATATCTAATTGGTCTTGAATGAAAATGGTGCTGATTTACCTCAGATATGGCTGCCACAATAAACACATTGAAAATCTTGTCACTGATTCTCCTGAATGTGTGTTTATATCAACCTGGGGTTTTCACTAAAAGAATTCTAATGGCATCTAGTTTGTCCTTAACAAAAATGGTGCTGATCTCACATCCAATATCACTGCCATTGCGGCTAATTTGAAAATATTATCATTGAAGAATATCAGAGATGGTTTTAACACAGCAGTCATAAAGAAGAAATGGTACTGTGTTGAATTCCTGGAGATTCATTTCAGATAGTAGAGCATCAGTCTCATCGCAGGACTGTTGTTATGAATTATTGTGCATGAAAATATTTTGATTTACCTTACTGGATAATTCTTGTGTAATCAGATTTATTGTCGTGAACCTTGCAGTTTTTTATATGCCAGCCACAAAGCAGAGATTATCATGTTATGATGTCCATATGTCCCTCTATCGATCCATCCATCAGCCTTTTCTCTATTTTCTTTGAATGCAATAACTTGAGCACTTAACCATCTACTGTTACCAACATTTGTAAATAGCTTGCATTTGGGGTAAGAAAGAAGTTTGTAAATTTCAGGGTCAAAAGGTCAAGGTCACTGACAGAAAGAAGAACAGTGGTTTCTGAACAGTATATTTAGTTCTGCATCACAGAATTGGACTAAACTTATATGAATGGTTTTCACTTGGAGTAAGGTACAAACTGTTTCATGTTAGAGTCAAAATGTAAAAGGCAAAGGTCACTGTAGCTGAAAAATAAAATAAGGTATCCACACAAAAATTTTAGTTCTTGACCATCTGCTTTCACCAAAGATTGTGGATGGCATGCACATTGGTGAAAAAGAAGCCTATTGACCTTGGGGTCAACAGTTCAAAGATCAAAGTCACTGACTGAAGAAAAAGAAAAAATGAGTTTTGCCTAATGACTTTAGTTATACACCACATACCTTGACTTGAGCATGTGTAGAGCTTACACACAAGGTAGGAGGAGATCTATCCATGTTGGGGTCAGGTTGAAGGTCAAGGTAATTGTTACTCAAAAAGGGGTTTTGCACAATAATGAATAATTCTTGTTTTAGGGCAAGTTCATTGACCAAACTTTGTGATAGGCTTGCACTTAGGGTAAGAAAAACACCTTTAGATGTTGGGGTGTAATGGTCAAAAGTCTAATTCATGGTGACTGATAAGAAAATAATGGCTTCTGTCCAGTAAATTTAGTTCAGGACTGCATACCTTGGCCAAAGGTCAAGGTCATTGAGTCTTTGAATTAATAATATCCCAAGTGAACTATTCCCTACATACATAGAGGATTATTAATGACAATCAGGTGAATAGTGTACCATTCATGGTACTCTTGTTGCTGGATGCTGTTGCTAAATAGTGCAGTCCCATGCAAGTATGAGAATATTCACAGTGTTAGTGATTCTTGTCGAGGGTAGTTTCAGTGCAAATTACTGATAATTCTGGGACATGAAGAAAGTCAGTTTGCATGCATTGGTAGCACTGTATAATACTCTAATAGAACATTTTTTTGAACTTCAGAAATCTGTTATGTGTTCTCATCTTGTGAATATTGTAAGAAAAATAACTCAGTTTGTTTTTAAATTTTGGTATTTTTTAAGTCTATAAATGATGTGAATGATTATGTGATAATAACATATTTTTTTTAAAAAATCTTTGAAAGTTTTCATATTTCAGAAGAATCAGGAAAAAAGTTTGACTTTTAAGAGCCTTATGATTCTCAGTTTTGTCTAATTAGCAGCTGGAATGTTCATATCCTATTTATGCATAGAGGGGTTGTATGTAGAACTTAGAATTGGTGCAGAAATTCTGTCTTTCATTAGAAGAAAAGGGAGGATTTTCTTATTGTAGGGTGATTTAGTAATTTGTATGCATTCTGTTGATTTTTTGATGCAATGTTTTAGAAATCAGTGTGAACCTCACAGTTGTGTATCATATACAATGGTTACACTTATTTTGTTATAACTGATCAAGGAATCAAACACTGAGACTTTGCACCTGTCTTCTGTTTGCATACAGATTGTTTCTTTGAAGTTGGCTGATTAAAGAAATCAATATTTCCTTATTATATTTGTCTTGTATTTGTATCAGTTGACACACATATGGTACTTTTAACAACGATACCGCATATTTAAATATTATATTTGAAACTACTGACAAATATAAGTTGGTTTATCCACATTTTGTTTTCCTTTGACAAATCTGATGAAAAAGGTAAAGTCAGAGGAAATAGTTCATATCCAAAATTTGAGTCTTGTAACACATGTAATCATCATTGACCCTAGTAACTATTTGTTCAAGGTCAGCTTAATGTATGAGGTGAGTATCATGTTTTCTCCAGGATTTCAAACCCCTGGGGTCTTGGTGGTATAAACTAGGCCAGATGTGCTCTCATGCATGTCTTTAATAGGTGACAGATATTTGTTAGGAGTCAGAGTGGCTCAGTGGTTGGTGTTGCCAGACTTACTACTGAAAGGTTTTGGGTTTAAATCTAACCATTGAATCAAATTGGGTTGGCTAAATGGTATCGCAGGAATTTGGGCCATCAAGTGAGGAATAACTTGGAAAGGAGGATAGGGTAGTTCAAAATGTTATAAGGAAATGAGAAGGAGGAAAACTTACCAGGATTGTTCGTTGTTCCTGTCATACTTAAGCATCACTACCAAAAAGTAGAAAAAAGCTAAGGAATGCATGACTTAGATTAATTGATTCATCAAACATTTATCTACCTGTTACTGCAATTTAGTAACTTAAGATTTTGTCTACAAAGTTTAACTCTTTCTTCTTAATGATGAATATTGGCTTGTGATGCAAAAGTTACATCAAACCTGCACTCTATGCCCACAGCTGATTTGACTGGAAAATGTGGTACACGTGTAAAATCAATCAAACTGGGTTGTACATACAGAAAGTGAAAACCGTTCATGATGGCAGACTTGACATTTCCTTAGAGAACAAATGGATCTGAATTAAGCTTGAAATGAAGCTTAGATAATCCATGGCTTTAGAGATGCTGCAGTTGTGGAAAAGGAATACTAGATAATACAATGAATAAAAAAAGGTGATGGTTAAACTGAAAATTTGTGTCATTTACTACTTACACTACATGGAAATTGTTTTATTATTTTTCTAATTAATCAATTAATTAACAGAGGTAGATTTCTTGGGCTTTCTTTTTGCTTGGATTTTCTAGTATTTTAACATTAATTCATTTTGGTCATTTCTAGTAAATCACAAAATTGAAACACCAAAATTATTTGGAAAGGACAATTTCTAAAAAGTTTCAACAGTGAAAAAAAGTACTTAATTGTAAGTACTGAAGTGTTTACAGATTTTACTGTATAGTTAGAGCCTTACCTTGATATGTGGAGCAATAACCTTTCCCATCTGTCATTCTTTTTGTGTGTCCATGCATGTCTTGTAAATGACAGCTGTAGCTCAGTATACATTTGTAACATGTAATAATACAATTTGTAAACTGATCAGTACATGCAAATTTTATTTGTCTGTAATTTTTGACTGACTTATTGTTCTATGTCTGATAAATTTTGGGTTTAATGTGGGCAGTTGCTTCCAGACATCTACTATCAGCAATCATTCCACACTTTTAGGTGTCCTTAGTACAAACATTTTCTCTAAAAGGTAGATTTGCATTATGAGAGATATCTTCTTATTCAGTTTTGTCAGTCATTTATTCTCCACATATGACATTTGGCACGTGAAATCTACACTAGATGTGAAGTGTCTTTTAGTATCCCTCTCTCTCTCTCTCTCTCTCTCTCTCTCTCTCTCTCTCTCTTGGACAAAATTTAAACCCTTAATGTTCAAATTTGTTATTCAAATGTATTGTATACTCATTTACTATGTCAAGTCCACCAGCAGACTGCACAGACCCAGATCTGCTGTCACATAATGCTCTGGCAGATCGACATTGGAGTTTGCTGGGAGTAATCAATAGAACAAACAACATAGACCATAATCTAATGCATATTATGCAATGGCATATTAGGCTATATGTTGTTTGTTTAGTTAGAATGAACTTTAAAGAGAGTACAGATGGTATGCCATTTCATATAATCCCAAATAATCATCATGCAGCATTTCTCACAGCTCTTTCATACTACCTTATAAATTGTCTGAAAGCTGGTGGTAGCTGGATCATCAGACAAAGCTTTTTGAATAGAAATTTGCCAGAATTGTTTAAAGGTGGGGACTGATGTCATCAAGCATGTCCAAGCAGGATTATTAAGGGCAAGGTTGCAGTTGTCCGTAAATAATCCAAAGTCCTAAGAAACCCTTGAAATTTCATTATTCTCACTAATTCACACATTTGCAGTGTCATATTTTTCTGCAGAAGATAATTATAGTAGTACAAGTAATTCACATGCATTAAAATTATTATCCTGTTATTTGAATTTTAGATTGACAATAATGGATCAATGCGGCAGTTTGGCTACAATGTGGTCTTTGAACATGAAGCAACTCAGGCAGACCTGTTCGACCACTCAGGGGTGAAAAAATTGATTGACATGGCTCTGAATGGGTGAGAAATATATACTTTAATTTTCCATTGAATTTTTGTGTAGACGCATAATAGGCCTAGAATCTGTATGGGGTTGATTGTCTTTCTTATGCAGATTAAGACACATAGACTTTTATAGAAGCTAAATGATTGAATTTGATTTTGTACAACTGTCCATGCATCTGTCTTTAGTTTGGTCAGGGTTTAACACTTAAAATTGTTGTGTCTGTCTTTTTATAAGTTTAAAACAGATCAGAGCCATACATTATATTTGACTTGCATGAATTAGTCTTTTCATACAGTTCCATTAACATGGGTGAAAAAATAAATGAGTTTCAAGCCCATTTATTCTCACAGAATTTTAAAATTTTTTTATGTTAATAAAGAGATTTTACATAAGAATGTTCTGGGTGTATTTTAAATTTATCCTTATTTCAGCTTTGAAATTATGACAGTTACCTCCCTTGTTAATTAAACACACATTAATCACCAAAGTACTTGGTATATTCTAATCAGCTGCTTAATCCTGACTTAAAACCCAGTCTAAAACCTATAACTTTGAAACTTGAGCAACCACATACTGAAACAAAACTTTTGAGCCAACATCAGTTAAAACTGTGGAGGTTTTACTGTATTTTATCTCTCTCTGATTATTCTGTCTTACATTTTTTTGTCCCTTTCCTGACTGGATTATAGAGAACCCATTTGAACTATTGTCACCCAGTTTATGTGGCATACATCAGATAATTTTCCCTGCTTTTCATGTTTCACTAAATACTTCTTTCACATTGTGACTCAAATTTTTAGATACACTATCAGCTGCACTTTATGTGACCAGTTTGTGCCAAGGTAGTGAGGATAAAATGTGACCAGTTTAAATATGCAAAGGCAGTGAGAATGAAATATGACCAGTTTGTGACAGGGCAATGAGAATAAAATGTGACCAGTTTAAATATGAAAAGGCAATGAGAATAAAATGTGACCAGTTTATGCCAAGGCAGAGAGACTGAAATGTGACCAGTTTGTACCATTGAGAATAAAATGTGACCAGTTTGTGCCAAGGCAATGAGAATAAAAGTGCCTTGCCCTGAGACATGCCACAAGGCCCATTGTGGGCTAATCTCAGTGGACTTGAACATTTGACCCATGGAAATGCTAGACCATCATGCTCACCACTGAGCCACTGCAGTTTTCTTACAAAATATTTAAAAAAAATAGGTGCATATACTTTATTACCCAGAATTTGCAGTATACTAATAAAAACAAGATGATTTAAACCATACAAATACCATATGTACTTGCTTAAAAGACAATTCCTACTGCAAACTGCACAGACCCAATCTGCCATCACATTATGTGCTGGCAGATCTGGTTCTGTGCAGTTTGTTAGGGGTAATCAGTAGATCAAAAACATAGACCCTGATCTGCAAGTGCATTATGCTTTGGTGGATCAGAATCTTTGTTGTTGCAGTTTGACTTGACTTTTGAGTGAGCTGAGATGCTATCCCATAACATGTTGAAGTAATTGAAATTCTCCTTTATGTAATCTTGTAACTTTGTTGCAACCTATTCTTACCAGTTATATTTATGGGTGATAAATGCTAGGAATCTGATATTTTTGGTACTTTATGGTGTCCACTAATCAGTACCAACTTTGTATGTTGAAATGATGTGATCATTGCATTATGATGTCATCATTATGGAGTAGTTTGTTACTGAGTGTACCTGTATTCTAATAGTATGAACTCAGAGAAAGATTGGATGTAAACAATATGTGTTGTCCCTTTTGTCTCTTATTAAAAAATTTGTTAAAAAATGGTTTATAAACTGCAGAGGAGCCATGGTGGCTCAGGGGTTAACATGTTGGACTTAGGACAAAATGGGCATGTATTTGAATCCTACTGCCAAACCAGCCTGAGTCAGCTACTATGGTGTGTCCTTGGGCAAGGGACTTTACTCCAGTTGCCTCAGCACTAAATAACCTATTTGTATTGCTGTGCTGTAAAACACCAAACCAAATATAATGTAGAATAATTGCAATGAAAATCCAGTGTAAGAAAATGATGAAATTAATGAAAAGTATACGAGACCCTGAGAAATCATCAGTGATTTATGACAAACCATAAATCAGCTATGCTTGCTTTTGGATGCAGAAAGCTGTTGTTTATCTCAATAATTGGGTCATATTAAAAATAATCTTTCAGCAACATACACCAAGTCATTGTGTATATGAAAAGAGTTGTCTGTGATCTTCAACCTGTACAAATTTGATGAATTTTTAAATGCTTATTCAAATATTATTTTATTGACAATTAGTGACAGGGTACTTTGCCCCATAGTTTTGAAGTAATGATCTTTCCTTGAGGATGGATGTTCAGCTTTGAGCATTCATTACACATCAGCCTATAAGGTTTTAAACGGTTTTTTATTTATTGGCCCCTTAGCTACATAAAAATATAAATATAGTTAAATATTCATACATTTTACCAATTATCATCCATCAAGTTTAAATGTTCAAATGTTGCGTTGAAAGTTAATTTGAATATTTACCATGGAATAGACTGGGGATTATCGATATTTTACATTAAGTCAATAATTTAATTAGCATATATACTGGCTTGTTAAGTTGACTTCAGTTGCAAACAAAACTGACCCTAATCAGCCATTGTATAATGTTCTTGCAAATCAGGTTCAGTACTGTTTCTTCGACTGATTAGTTTTAACAAACTGAATAGGCCTAGACCTAATGGCACATTTTTTGAAGGCAAATCTGGGTCTGTGCAGTTTGCAGTTGGACTCGATTTGTATATTATACAGTATTGAAAAATCTTATGCCCTTCTTGTGTTGCATTTACTTTATTCACAGAAAGATTTAAGGATGCTAAAATGTTTCTATTTGATAAGTATTTGATTGATCAATTACAAGCTGTCTGTTTGTCTGTCTTTCTCTCTGTCCATTCATGTATCTACTTACCTACCTACCTAGAGAGATCAGAAGAATCTATTCAAGCACATCTGCCTGTTTTTTATGTTGATAGACTGGAAAATAAATAATGATAATATGCATCTTTGTTTCAGTTATGCATGTACAGCTGTGGCATTTGGACAGACTGGTTCTGGGAAGACTCACACCATGACTGGTCCACCTCAACAGGTACTAGACTGATACACCATCATATTTATAATGATTTGAGTGGTGTTTATTGATTGAGTTTCCTTTATCTTGAAAATCATTTTATTACACGGTCATTACTGTCCATTTCTATGACAGTATGATGCACATAAACCATGTGCAGAGAAATATAAAATGTGCACTTTTTATGGCAGGTATTTTGAGAGCTTTCCTCCCAGTAGGAAGCAAAATATTAAAGATGTTGTTAACCTGACCATCTTTCTTCACTTTCAGGCAGCTGTCATTCCAATCCAGCATGAATATTTCCTTTTTTTAATCAACTTCCAAGCCATCTTCTGAGTTTCCAGACATTTTAAAATCTCATGTATGCCTGTTGACTCCAAGACCAAGGCTAGATTTGGTTCACTTATAGCACATCACTCAAAATTATTATACGGTTCTTTGGTGTTTGTTCAATTTGACTTAGTTTCAAAAGGGCATGTGCAAGATTTAAAAATGTCTGACAGCTCAAAAAGGCAGTGTGGCAAAAAATTTTGATTCAGGCATTTGAAAGTGAAGATGGTTGATAAGACTAATTAGGTAATGTTTTGCTTCCTAAATGGAGCTAAACCCTTCAAAAGACCTACTATCAAAAAATGCTCACAAACTTTATTTTCTCTGCTTGTGCATAAAGCTATGTCTTGGAAATGGACAGTAGAAGTCAAATAATAAGATGATTTCCAAGAGAGTCGTCAGTGATGTTTGTAGAAGCTTAAAATACTGTCATTGGCATTGAGCTTTGACATTTATTAAGTAAAAATATAAATGCTTTTGCCATACATATAGTATCATCAGCTTATTGCTTTGCTCTGTGTTTTTCATTTCATAATTTTTTCCCTTTATTAATGTTATATTGTTATTATTCTTAGCAGAATACCTTTTTTAAATTTTGCAGTATAAGTCGGCTTTTATTATTTTTCTTTCATTGTTAGCAAGACGTTTTTATGTCCCCCCCCCCATGGGATCAAGACATATTGAATTGGTACACTCTCTGTCAATCACACATTCATATGAGCAAGATAGCTAAAACATTATTGATCCAGACCAGACCAGATTTGATATTTAGATACTTTAGTTGGGTCCCAGAACATGGTTAGGTTCTGGTGACTGACATAATCTCTCTCTCTCTCTCTCTCTCTCTCTCTCTCTCTCTCATATACACATTTTAGAACTTTTTTGCTAATCGGACATTTTTCATAAAAACCGTGTACTCAAATGAGCAAAAATCACTTGAGGTAGACAAATTAAATTTGATTAGATTAGATTTTCAGGCCATTACAGCAGTTAATCTATTTTGTAACATTACTAAACTTTTTGCTAAAACCTTATTAACACAATTTAGTAAAAACCATTTAAAGAAGACATAAAATTTAGCATGAATGATCGTATCACTTAGAGATAACTATCAAATTTCAGTAAAATATCAATTTTTCTACATTTTTTTGCTGTGGTTTATCCTTATTTGGGATGCAATTACAAACAGTTTTGGGGTGGGGGCAAGTCTACGATTTTGGTCACTTAACCCTTCTTTTGTACAAATGTCAAACTTATCCTAAATTTTGCTACGCTGAAGGTTTCTGTATGCTACATAAATTATTCAAATCAATGAGAAGAAGAATAATCAGATCTTGACCTTAAATGTCAGGGACATTTTATATAATACTTTTAACCAAATTCCATTTCCTTCACCTTGATAGATTTCCCTTTCTTTCAGTCAGCTACAAGTGTCACATAATGTAGTGTGTGATATTAATAAGAAATAGACTGACTTACACCCAGATGTTAATATAATATTGGCACATTTCATGTATTGTAATTGGCTGAAGATAGCTAACCTATTAATTAGCTTGTATCATCAGACTGAAGGACCTTTAAATCCTCAACAGTAGTAAACAGAAAGCCATCTGAAGCCACTAAGAAAGTAGTTATTTCCACTGCTCTTTCTCCTCATAATTTCATAATGTTCTCACTGCCATTTTCATTCAAACTAAGCAGTCATGTGTTAGTATGTTTATAAGATCACTCTGGTGGCCTAGTGGTTAGAGCATCCACCTCAGATGTGTTAGGTCGTGGGTTCGAACCCTGGCAAAGTCATACTAAAGACTTATCCAAATGGTACTAACAGCTACCTTCCCAAGCGCTCAGCATTAAAAGGTTAGTGTTAGGACTGGCTGGCCTGGTGTCAGGATAATGTGACTGGGTGGGACATCATGCAACATGTCTGTGGCATTATGCCCCAGTGCTAGACATCACTATAAACTGTCATATTGCAAACATCGTAGCAATATGACTGAAATTTTTTTAAAGCTACCTTAAAATCACACACACACACACACACACACACACACACACACACACACACACACACACACACACACACACACACACACACACACACACACACACACACACACACAGAGGTTTATATGATATATTCATTAATGCCTCTTTTATTTCCCATTAATATCATATATCTTTCCATCCTTCACTATTGAAATGGCATCATTTCAGTTGTTATCTGTTACCTTTGTGTCCTATCATCAACATTTCCATTATTCATCATGTTTTGTGTCACTTGTTTATCATCTAAACAGGAGTCATGTCTTCTGCCCATTAATAAAAAGAACAATTTAATGTTTAAATTTTGGAAAGATTTGTGACATTTATTAATATTTCTGCTGAGTTTGGGATTGAAAATGCCACCAACTTAATCATTGGTTCATGCCAACCAGTGTCATGGAATGTAATTTTGGAGAGGAATTTAATTTTAAAATCATTGGATTTCAGTCATGGAACTAATACTAAGAACTTAATTACTTTTTAAATTGTTTTAAAAGTTTAAAATTATATACGAAATTGGGACGTTGGCAGCTACAAAAAGTGCAAGAGAATAATAGTGCTCTGAAAGGCCATAGAGAGCGGTCATGGGGCATGGGGTAAGAAACACCCAGGCCTTTCCTAGTTCATATTCAAACAAAATGTTTCTTATATAAAAGAGATATTGGATATATCCCCAGTTGCCTCCCCCCCCCCTTGTTGGCCCTGGTGCTCTATTGTCCAGTTTCCATCATTTTCAGAACCATTTACCACCATTTTGCCTTTGGGATAATAAAAGCTGTTCAATAGTATTATAATAAAAATAAGGTTTAAACCTTCAAAAAAAGAACAATTAAAATACAGATTAAAAAAAACCTTGTACTGGTTCAACAAGAATATTTAGTCCTTGATCTATGTCTTATATATTTTAGGTTCTGTTTTTTTAAAACTTGTTATTCTTTTATATCTTCATTATAGAAAGAGGTGAGTAAAATGTTTTTTTATTTGAGAAGCACTTGGATTAATGGAATGCATGGTCTGTTCTAGCACTGAAAATTTTGGTGAATATCCTCCCTCCTTTGGGGGAGGGGAGAAAAGGGTGTATTTTCTGCATATAGGATGGGCTTTATGAAGAAATAAGGGTAGGAATTGAAAATGTATTGCATGAGGTTGAGTTTTTGGTGCTGATTTGTAATAAACATGGAACATCCTAGAATAGACCCTGGGAATGCTATAGCACTCTCTGTACAATGACATTGTACATGTACAGTAGCACTCTCATGTACAATCACTATATACATGTACAGTAGCATTCATGTACAGTCACTATGTACATGTACAATACCACTTATGTACAGTCACTATGTACATGTAAAGTAGCACTCACATGTACAGTCATTATGTATATATAACTCATCATCCACAACCACCACTGTAGTAATGTAAAGATTGTAGTAATCTTGACAATCCTGTTGAGTTTTTATTTTTTGTTGTTGATTTTAACAGCACTTTATTACATTATTGGCTATATCATGCCAAGGAAATAGGAGCTAAGTGTTTTTCCCAAGGATACACCAAGGTAGCTGACTGGGTGGGTATCGATCCCATGACTGATGAATTCCGAGTCTGATGCTCTACAGACTGAGTTACCATGGCTCCCCTGTCCAGTTCCATCATCATTAAATGTTTGGGAAGATGATGATAAAGTAGCACAATCATTCACTGTTTGGGAAGATGATGATAAAGTGGCACTATCATCAGTTTTACCACACCATTAATTATTACCAATATCTTTATAGTCATTATATTGGTCATCATTTTTTTTTTGACTCTCATCAGTTTTCATTGCTAAGGTGGCAGGGAACAGTTTCTTAAATTGGCCAGTGGCAAATTTAAGGCCATGGTGTGACTTTGTGAGCTATTATTGTGTAATAATTAAAGATATGGATTTGTTTGTGAATTTTGTCTTTCCGGCTTGTGTTGTTCTTGAAACTGATATGAGGCATGTATACCTCATGCAGTCACTGCACAGTATTGTAGCCCAGGGGTGCACAACCTCTGGCCCACGAACGTGTTCTGTCCGGCCCTCAGGGCAAATTAAAACAACACAGAAATCTGGCCCATGAACAGTAATTAAAGAAATGTGTTTGCATTGCTTGAGTGGTCTTAGAAAACGCAATCTGGCCCTTGGCTGAAAAGGTTGTGTACCCCTGATGTAGTTAGTGAAATACCATTAGTCAGCTAGGAAGCAGAGCTAGTCACTTAATAGCAGTACACATGTTGGTTCATTAGTAGAATATCTCAAAAACTGCCTGGATGACAAATATTTTGAATTGCATCAAGCTATTAAGTACACAATGGTTTTCAAATTATCACCCTTGGAAGGTGCTTGTGTTTGCACTGTGAGCATCACATGTTTTCAAAATGGTCTTCGGACATGAAAAATGCATGGATAAATTTGGGGGTGGGGTGCATCAACTTTTTATTCTATGAATTTCCACTTGTCAGATCAAGTGAATGATATTCTTATGTTTTGCTTATTATACCTATCCAAAAATATGGACTTTTTTTTAACCTCACTCATGTATTTTATTTTTATATATTTTTATATTAGACACTTGTATACAACATTAAACTTGTGTATAAAAACTGTTCCTTGCAGTCTAACATCTTGGAATACTAGGTTTATTATATCCCAGCAAAGTCAAGTTTTGCAAAATACAATGTGGTTCAAGTGGAATTTGGACCAGAAAACTGTTGAGAGCCTTCTGAGTGTGAAATCACAATGAATGTCGTTAATGGTCACCAGTTTGTAATCTTGTGAAGGAAACTAAAAATGCTTGGGGATTTTACTAAAGCAAAACAAATCTATTTAGTGAACTGTGAGATATACAACTCATCCTTTTTACATTTAATTGACAATTCACTGACTAATATCAATTCATTATAATTTTAATATTACCATCGGAAGCTGATTCTTGTTTAAAACTTGCTGTTTTGTTATTGTATGAACAGATGACGTATTTATGCAAAGAGTCCACTCATTTTCTTTTCAGACCCCTTAAAACGTGAAATTTATATCGATAAAATATCTACTTGTTTAGAAGCCAATCTGCTCGTAAAAATTTGTAAATCTACTGGTTTGATGTCCTGGTTTTGTCCCAAGTATGTTTTAGTAATACATGTATAATAATTGCATATGCAATTTTCATATTTTGAAAAGAAATGAAGAAATTAAGAAATCTGATGGACATAAGTTTCAGTCTTATTGAAGGGCTTGCAAAAGTTCAGCTGTAAAAATGATCTCACCAAAGCAAATTAAGTTGTTCAGTAGTAAATATTGATACCTGCATTTAAGGTACAGTGTTACCAATGACAATAAATTAAATTTGGACATTGTCCTAATAGCTAATCAATGGTGAAACGTATTGATTATAGAAGGCCATAGATTAACCTTTTTAAAATATGGAATTCTTATAATAAATGAAAAATACTATGTGTATTATGAGGTAATCTGTTCAAAAGAAGTATTTTAAGGTTTCATTTAATTTTGAGTTTTACTTTCTTTCCCAGTTATTGTTATGATAGTCTAGATTAGTAACATACTGACAGATAAGTCATTTGTTTTGATAATTCAGATTAGTAACTTAGACAAATAAGTCATTTGTTATGACAATCTTGATTAGTAACTTAACTGACATAAGTCATTTGTTATGTTAATCTAGATTAGTAGCTTAACTGACATAAATTATTTGTTATGATAATCTGGATTACTAAACTGACAGATAAGTCATTTTACATTTATATTGTTCAGACTAGGGCAGCATAAGTGATAGAATTGATCTTTCATCATTTTCTTCGGTACACATGAAACGGTCCCAGCTCAGGCTGAAACAAATCTTTGTTTGGATGGTTTCTCTGTTTCATATATTTGAATACATGTTTCAGGAGAACAACTCTTTCACATTAATGGTAATCAACTCCTGATAAACTTACACTTGATGATAAATTTACTTTCTGCTTTTGCTAAATTTTCATCCCCAAAAGATTTTTGTTGTGATAAACCCACCCAAGCTTTTAAAAAAGTATACAATTCTTCCACATGGGACTTAGAAGAAAAGAAATACTGCATATACTCGCTTAAAAATCGAGTGTGCAACTGCAGACTGCACAGACCCATATCTGCCATTGCATAATGTGCTAGCGTCTCTGGGTCTGAGCAGTGTGTTAGGAGTAATCAGTAGAACATACAACATAGACCTTGATCTGCAGTTGCATTATGCCATGGCAGGTCAGGATCTTTGTTGTGTGTAGTTTGACTCGACTTATAAGTGAATATATTTGGAACTGCATACTTTAAAGCATAATCCAGAACCAGTCCCTGTTTACCAGTGTTTGCTATAGAAGCAGGTATAATTAAGGTGGGATCACTTAGAGTTCAATCGCTAATTGATTGAGTAGTAAATATGATATAGATGAATCATGCTTTTAGTCAATACCATATCTTGCAAATCTCAGCCAAACTACATAATGAATTGAGTAGATATTACACATCATTGACAAAAGAATGTTTCAATTTTGACCCCCTACTGTGATGGCAGTTATGTTTGAAAATTAAAAGATATCAAAACTGTCATATTTGACTACACATATGTGCAATATAATAAGAATGTACAGTTCCAGTCTTCCATTAAAAGGTGAAATTTTGTTCTCTGGTGACTACTGAAAACATTTTTCATTTATTTTTTGTTCTGTTCAGATTTATTTTATGATCTGCATGTGGAGTTTGAGAACTCTTGAGGAACACAGACTTCATCTAGTAGAAAGAAACATGTGGCCAAATACATCATCTACCATCTACTCATCTGTGTTACTTTTTTGTGTGCAAACACTCATATTGAATCTTCAAGAGACCATTAAGTTTTCTCAAGGACTTAAATGACATTCTGAATTCTCAATTTCATCTGTGTTGCTGAATGACAGGCTTGACAGTAAAATAACTCATGAATGCATAAGGTTTGAAAGGGAGACATTTTATAATTGACACAACTTGCCCTGTAGGTCAGGAGTTACATCAATTGAAGAGATCAACAGCTACATCAGAAAATGATCAGTCTGATGTAGATAGTCATTACAAAATCTTAACTGACAAATTCAGTTTGTTTACATTAATAGAATACAACAATGTAAAACACAGATATTGAGTCTAACAAGGAGAATTTAACTAAAAAGTGAGATGATGTTTGAAAGATGTATCATGTTAGTTTTCTATATACGTTGTATTTATAATTATATGGAAAATCATTTGACAGTACCGTATATACTCAGAAGATGAGTCTGACTGCTGATTGCACAGACCCAGATCTGCCATTGCATAATGCACCAGCAGATTGTTAGGAGTAATCATTGTAATAAACAACATAGACCTTGATCTACCAGAGCATTATGCCTAGGCAGATCAGGATCTTTGTTGTTTGCAGTTTGAATTGACTTATAAGCAAGTATAGATGGTGCCATATATCCCACAAAATGAAATTGTAAAATTAGTCTTAATTATTTTATCATGAAGTTTTCAGGACATTTTTAAAGGAAGTAGTCAGTTATAATGGCTTACAGTGTTTTTACTTGTAAGTCAGATCCACCCACAAACTGCATAGACCCATCTGGCCACTGCATAATGCACTATCAAATTTGGATATATGCAGTTTGTAAGTGCTAGTCAGTAAAGCAAACAACACAGACCCTGATCTGCTGGTGCATTGTGCATTATAGATCAAGGTCTGTTTTGTTTTCCGATGGACCTTACTTGTACATGAGTATGTAGGGTTAACTTTTCAGTATTTAAATCTATTCTGTACTCACCAGCAAAAAATATTGACCAGATCTGCAAATATTTTGATACATATTTTTACCTCCTAGATATAAAATAACTGACCCAGACACAAAAGAGCCTGCTTTGCATCAGTGTAACACAAAATATAGAAGGTGGTATATAACATGATTGCAAGTTGTTACCTAGCTGCTACAGCCATTTGCATTGTACTATAGTTTCGTTCATTTTAGATCTGTGTGTTTCTCCTTAAAGTGAGTAATGGTTGTAAATGACCAATATCAAAATATTACAGATCCTATTTCATTGTTTTTATAAAAAATATTATAATCATTCACACATTCTTTTGTAAGTGTGCATATATTCATTGTTGATGTAGATTTTTAACCTTTTATTAGTCATGCTTCTGGTTCTTACCTAGCTATCTTTTGCTTGAAGATCTGTTGGAGTATTTCAGCCAGGGATTTGCACTTGTGGGATTTGTGTGCAATGGACACCAGTCCCACAAAAGAAGAGATTCAGTGCTCCAAAATTAATGTCAAAACTGCCGTGTAATTGTTTTTGTGAAAATTAATGAAATCCATCAAGGTATCTTTTTCAGTTTCACTGGTCACTATACTTGGACTGTTTATTTTTACCCCATCCTCCTAATCCCAAAGCTTGGTATCATTCAGAAATAATTCATTTACTGTATTATATTCTGTACTACTTCTTGGTTATGAGGTAAAGAATAACTAAACTGTAAATGTATTGATGACAAATATAAAAGAAATTCAAGTGACACAGTGACATTAACTTCACTTCTGTTTTAATAACATTTTTAACTGCAAGACAAATTTATATTTTCTGATTCTCATAAGCTTGTACTGTCAGTCACATGATATGACCTTGATGTAGCACCATTTATTATTTATATAAGTAGCAAAGTTTTGCTTAGAGGTAGATAAAGAATGATGGATAATTGATTTCATTACCCCAGTATCATGATCAGTCATTACCCCAGTATCATGATCAGTCATTACCCCAGTATCATGATCAATCATTACCCCAGTATTATGCTGAGACTGAAAGATTATCATAGATATGATGTCTAGCAAACAGGCTGACAAAATACCCCCTCCCCCTCAAGCAAGACGAAATCAAACAGAAAGTGAAACTTCTGATGAAGAAGTGGATTCCAAAGCTTGATGATAATAATGCTAGAGGGGTTTAAAATTGTGGACTTCAACTTCTCATGCAATGTTAAAGTATGGTCAGAGGCATCAAAGAGGGGAATCCGAAATTAAAGATGGTTATTTATCTGGATTTTATGCAAATAATATCAGAAGGCTATGTAATCTGTTTTTATTATAATCTAAGTACACTTTGATCGCACCATTAGTCCACGTTTTCAAATGAAGAGTGCCACTTGGCCCCTTTTTTGTCAAACCTGACTAAAATACTGTATGGTCAAGAAATTGACCATTGTACCACATGTAGTTGTATTTTACCTGAACAAAATGGTACATATATTTTGAGTTATTGAAAATTTTTTCTTCATTATGTATGGAATGTTCTTTGTTACATTCATTTGAACAGCAGGATGCAAGAGCTTTGGAAAATTTTGCCATTATTGTTGGTAGATGCAGAATTTTCACCAGCTGTAAGATAAAATCAACTAAATTACCTTACTGTCATTTGCAAGTAGTCATTGTATAGTTATTCAAACATTGGGACATGGAGTGCAAACTTTTTAATGCATGCATGCATTCAAGGATGTGCACAAAAAGAACTAGCACAACTCTGACCAATGCATTATAATGAATTGGCAGCTCATAGTTTATGCTATATGGTTGAAATCATAAATAGAAAGGTTACAATAACAGGTATTGGATCAGGGTCTGTGTTGTTCGTTCTACTGATTACTCCTAACAAACAACACAGACCCAGAATAGCAAGTGCATTATGCAACGGCAGAACTGGGTCTGTGCAATTTGCAATTGGACTTGTCTTGTAAGCAAGTACAGATGATGTATGTAGTAACCAGTCAAAAAAAATGTTCTCTTTACACCTCTAGTTTCAGGATGGGAAGCAGCCAGATCCAGAGATGTTTGGGATCATCCAGCGATCACTGAAGTATATGTTTGAACAGTTGAAAAAGCAGCCAGGGCAAAAGATTATACGAGCATCCTACCTTGAGATATACAATGAACAGGTTTGCGTTTATTTAGTTTTTTTTCCCAATTTACCATGCTTGTTACAGGGTTCTGACGCTACCAGGAAATCAGGAAAAAGTTGGGAGAAAGAATAGGTTTGTGCTTGGCAGGGAAAAACCCTTTTGCTTCCACTTGATCATCAACAAATATGTAATTGAGTCATAACTAAACAGATTGGCAATTAAATTTATTGAGTTCTTACTGTAATTTTTGGAGGTTGCCGAACTCTTCATTAAGCTGAGATACAATTGTTGGTGCATTTGGGTGCATGCCTTAATTATATGCCCAGGCAACTGGATTTTGGGCAAGTGGACTGGTTACCTCATAGTCTGTGCATTATTGGCATTGTTTTTGTGGCTTTGTGTAGATGTTATGAAGACCAGACTACTGTCACAGTGCGTCAGGATGGCTGAGATGTATGATCAAAGTGAGTGTAAGATAAAATAATAATGATTTTCATCCCCAGTTGCACTTTAGGTATGTAAAGTAAATGAAAAAGTACTTGTTTCTAAGTAATACCTTCAGTTGTTTGGTGCATGGCCCTGTGCCTAATTCAGAGGTTATGGGAGAGTCTCAAAATAGAAACAGCTTTAAAAGTGCATATTTTCTAAATCAAAATGTTTTTTTATTCTGTTCTGTAAGTGTCATAAGTGATCCTTAAAAAATCAATTTCACCAAGGAAAAAGCCTGGAAAAGACCTCAAAATATTTGTTTTAAAAAGCATGAGAATCCTGAGTTGACCATGTTCTTGGCTCTTTTGTTTTACTTTCTGGGATAAAATATGTAACATATGGAGGGGAAGTTCATTTAATGGCAATTGATGCCAACTATCATTGAATATAGTGGCTATGGCCCCCCCCAACCCCCTCAAATGACTTCTCAAAAACTACTGAACAGAATTTTGAACAAATTTGGCAGCATTCTGGCATGAAAGCCTTTCAGTTTTTGTACATTTTTGTTGATTCTTTGGAATCAGACATTATTCTGCCATTACAAACAAAACTAAGCTTTAAATGGGTTCTTCTTGCAAACCTGTCAACAAATTTTTCCAAAATATAACAAAAAAACATTTTGATATAAGGCCTTTCTTGTTTCTACAGATTGTGCTGATCTGCCATCCAATATGGCTGCCAGTGCAATAAAAGAACCTTTCAGTGTCAGAAAGTGTCATACTAACCCATGACTTCATGGACGACTGTGCTGGCATTTGGGTTTGAGGTAGATGCCAGCCAGATGAGCAACCTCAAGCCAACTGTGCAGGCATTTGGGTTGGAGGTAGATGCCAGCCAGATGAGCAACCTTGGGCTCACTTGGAGCCACATGTTTGCGTTAAATTAGCTGCAGTGAATGTCAGAAAACTGTCATGTACTATAGTGATGGTTGTTAGAGAAAGACAAGAGAGGGAGCAACTATAATTAATTCAAAGATAAATCAGCTTTTGCTATTTTTATAAAGTGGCAGTGTAATTTGTTAGCTTTATATCTTAGTTCTAAGATAATTTTTTGATTCCGAGAAGTTAGGAAAATTAATTACCCATCTTTGGGGGTGGGTGGGGTGGGGCAGCTCTGGAACTCTGGTGGCTGGTCTCTGTGTCACAGAAAAGTAATCAGATAATGCTTCGTGATCATTGGCATTGCACCCTACACTAGTCTAATATTATTGCATTGTTATATACCTGCCAAAAGGCAGACCATATATTGCTATGACACTGCAAGAGTCTCTCTTTCTTTTTCTGTTTCCACACAACTTTAGTTTTACACTGTTTGAATTTACCAGATTTTATGGATGGCTTGCATTTGCAGTATGTAAGAAACCTATTACATTAAGTTACAAAAAATAACTTTGGCTGAAAGAAGGAAGAAAGGTTTTTGCATAACATTAGCACTACATCACAGTCCTGGGTCAAACAGTGTGGATAGTTTGTACTTGAAGTAAAGAAGAAGTGTATCAGTTTTGGGGCTAAAGGAGAAGAGACCAAAGTTACTGTGATGAATGAAGAAATATGGTGTTTTCTTCACAGATCTGGACTAAGTGTTGTATATGGCTTGCACATAGAGCAAGAGAAATTCATTTTTGGGGTCAAGGTCAGTGGTCAGGGTCACTCTGACTACAAAATTAAAATGGTTAGGGTAAGATAAAAAGCTGTAGATTTTGGGGTTCTAAGGTCAAGGTAAATCTAATAAGAAAATGGTTTCTGCATGGTAAGTATGTTAAAGACTGCATACTTTCACCTTCAGTCATTGAAACCTGTTGGTTAAAAATCTCAAGAGTCAACCATGCTCTGTTAGTGCATACACTATTAAACATGGGGGAAGGTGTTTAATGCACTATTTGCTATTAAAGTGTTTAATGTACCATTTGCAGTGAAGGTATTTAATGTACCATTTGCACTGAAAGTGTTTAATGTACCATTTGCATTGAAGGGTGTTTAATGCACCATTTGCAATGAAGGTGTTTAATGCACCATTTGCACTGAAAGTGTTTAATGTACCATTTGCACTGAAAGTGTTTAATGTACCGTTTGCAATGAAGGTGTTTAATGTACCATTTGCAATGAAAGTGTTTAATGCACCATTTGCAGTGAAGGTGTTTAATGTACCATTTGCAATGAAGGTGTTTAATGTACCATTTGCACTGAAAGTGTTTAATGTACCATTTGCAATGAAGGTGTTTAATGTACCGTTTGCAATGAAGGTGTTTAATGCACCATTTGCACTGAAAGTGTTTAATGTACCATTTGCACTGAAAGTGTTTAATGCACCATTTGCACTGAAAGTGTTAATGTACCATTTGCAATGAAGGTGTTTAATGCACCATTTCAGTGAAGGTGATTCAATATTGAGTGAACCAAAGAAAGTAAGCCATTTTAAGGTAAATGAATTTCTCCTACCAAAAATCAGACTGATAGAAAAATGCAAGATTTACCATAGTATAATTTAGGCTTTATTTTCATCCTTCATTGTGCCTGTAGTCATACAAGTTTGTTGGTGTTTAAGTCTTGGGCTGCACTCCATCATGGTCTGTTCCAAAAACAGGTCACTACATTTGGTATTTTATAACAATTGTAGGAGGTGTTAAACTTCATTGTTTTTACATGTTTAATATCTTTATGAAAACAAACATGGGTCAGAAAGAAATTATTTATCAAAAACTTTATGAATTATATGATGATATGATCTAATCCCATGACTTTTTCAACAACAGGTTATAGATCTACTCAATACGAACCAAAGGCGGTATTTGGCAGTGCGGTGGTCCAAAAACAGAGGGTTCTATGTAGAAAATCTCTTTGTAGTAGAGTGCGGGGCATTGGATGACATTATGGCAGTGCTAGATGAAGGTTTGTATACATTCTACCCCAGAAATAATTTCATTGATAAAAAATATGTACACTCTTGGCCCTTTTTTTGTTGTTTTTGCTCTGTAACTTTATTTATCAGGGAAATGTTATATTGTAAATTTAAATATTTTTGCAGCACCAGATTCTTGGGAATTTTGTTGATACTGTATATTTATGACAGAAACTTTCTCAGTTTCATACTTGACAAAATTGCTAATTATATTTTGGCAAATTTAGGTTTTTTTTTTAGATTTGCAGAAACATTTGTCTTCTCTGAAGAAGCCAGAATGGCATAATTTTTTTGTTACCAGTACAATTTTATCCGTCTGACCAAAGATCGGGGGGGGGGGGGAATATAGCAGTAACATTACTCATCTGTCAGTTTGTCAAGTTATAGGTAAGGTGACTTCAGTAATGTAGCTTAAGTTTACCATGGTCTTTGTTGTTTAATAAATTTCTTATTAGCCTTTACTGTAGGTAGAGACAGAAGCCTGTCCACTTTGGGGCTGTTATATGTAAGATGAAGATTACCTGAGCTAAAAATATGATTTTCATTTGCACATATATTAAGTTTCCTTGGCTTAATTTGTAACAAATTTCATAGGTAGACAACACTTTGGCAGGGGCAGTTCCTGATTAATTTTTAGGCCAGGGGGTAAAAGGTCAAGGTTACTGGAACTGTCATTGCAAATCTTGAGTGGTTTCTGCTAACCAAGTCAGGTCTCCTAGATCCAGTTTTCACCAGAATTCATTGTTTGTCTAAACTTGGACAGAAAGCCCTTTCCTTTCATTATTGGGTGTAGAGATCAAAGGTTAAGGTTACTAGATCTAAAATTGATGCTTTGGGTTCCACATAATAAGTTGACTTTCCTCAAGTTTCCCACATGGAGTTGTTACCAGCTTCACAGTTACATTGCAGTTGAGGAATGGAAGCTTCCTATCGAGTCTGCAATTAAAAACATGAAAGGTCACGGTCACTGAAGATAAATTTTGGCATTTATGACAGCTACATTAGTTGGGGTGAGTCATTCTTCTGATGACTAATTTTTTACAGCATGGTTGAAGATGATTGAAATAAGAAACTTTGCATGCATTTAAAAATTTCATCAAATTATCTTGAAGTGGTGTATTTCAGATTTTATATCTGTCAGTGAAATGTAAGGAAAAGTCTTCTCAGAATGATTAAGTATTGATATTTTAAAAGAAATTTTATAAAAACCCAATAACTAATATGCATGTGTCATACGTAACTAATTTCTTACGTTAAGGGCATTATTGCCCATTATCATGTGCAGCTGCGGTATTACATTACAGACATATTTACAACAGTGAAATGTAAAAGACAAACACAGGATTTGCATTAATTGATTGAAATGTCACTAATAACAAATAAAGATCAGATTTCATTGTTCCTAAAAAGCTATTTCTGGTAACATCGACAAGTATTATTTACTGCCATTTTTCTTTCTGTGAATTGCACAGGGAAAACAAAAAACTGTGTGGTACCATAGTACCAGATATAGGTTTTCTGATTTGTTGCATACTTTAGTTCATTGTTTTTAATTTTATGTAATATTTAAATAATCCTAAGACACATAATTCATAACTGTCATGTGCTTCTAGCTGCAAGTAAATTTCATTTCTTTACAACATATGTATAAGAGGTATGTCCTTGTTCCATGTCAGGGCTTGAAAGGTCTGAAATCCATACTACATATAGGTCACATTTCAGGTTGATGTATGCAGTGGTGTGATGATATGAAGTGTGCATAAAATTATCAAGCTTTATACATATAGTTTTTGACCCTGACACCTGGACATTTCTGCCTTTGAAACATGTACAAATTGGAGGCGTAATTCTGGATGATGGTAAAGCTGAATGCCTGAAATTAACCATACAATGGTTGCAGTCAATCCCGAATACATGTACAAAAAACTAGCCCAGCTTAACTGATGCAAAAAGCTAATGTCATTATATTGGTTGCAGTATTATTGGTACTTTCAGATAATGAGATCAGATTTGAAGTGACCTGTTGCTGAAAATATTCAATTAATAGTAGAACTAAAATTGACCTATGGACAGTTTTTGGTCATTTATTGCTTATTGGTAATCTCAGTGATCTGCTGACCAGTGGCCAACTAATAGTTATTATGCAATTACTTCTGTACTGCTTATTGTCTGAGTTATTGCCAACTTAACTCTGACACCAGGATGTTTCTGCCTGTGTAAACATGTACAAATTCCTCCTGATATAACTTTAATATTTATGGCAAAAAACCCCAAAATAAAAGTTATTAATACTGTCTGAAATTGGTTACAAGTTGAGTCAAGTAGCAAATAACACTGATCCTGATCTGTCCAGCGTAATGCACTATCAGATCAGGGTCTGTGTTGTTGTTTTCCTGATGAGTCCTAAGAAACTCCTTAGACCCAGATCTGCCTGCACATTATGCAAAGGCACATTTGGATCAGTGCAGTTTGCAGTATGACTTAACTTATGAGTATATATGGTAATAGTAATAATAGTAAAAATAATAATAGTAATAATAATAATAATTCACTGAGATAAACACAGTATAAATTAATCTTCCATGAGGCCATTATCAGTGCTGATATAACAGAGTTACAAAAATTATCTACATTATAATACACAGTTAACTGAATTACCTATCAATGAGAGGCCATACAAATAAGTTCATTACTCTTTTCTGTGTGTGTGTGAGTGTGTGTGTGTTTTGAATTTTTAGTGTAGCTTTAAAAAATGTTCAGTCATATTGCTAAATGTCAGCAGTGTGACAGTTTATAGTGATGTATAGCACTTGGGCATCACGTAACTAAAATGACTGCTCCCTTGTGCTCCAAAAATCAGCCTGAATTTGTCTAAAGTACACTATCCTTAGCAGCTATTAAAATAGGGAAAATGAATTTTGCCAGACTAGACAATACCAACTTCTGAAAGTGCAATGAATGAATTACCAAATATATAAAATGTTAAAAAAATGTTATTGGCTCTTTTTTTTACAATTTACCTCTAAAGTTCAGGAAGTGAAAATGACCAAGTGGAGCTAGCACTTTTTTGAAAGGTGCATGTCTGGAGTAAAGCCAAGTTGTATACTCTATAACCCATATTACACCCATCAATCATACACCAAAATAAAGGGAATTAAAGGTTCTTTGAACAATACCTAAGATATACAAGGTCTTTTTTAAATAGCCAGAATAACTAGTGAGGAAACATGGGAGAAATAATGATATTAGAATGCAATTATCACCTGTCATGTATAGATTATTAGATATTACAATGTATTGCATTTTATCCAGTTACCAAATAGAGCATATTTAAATATGTGAAGCAAATCTTTTTATCTAAAAGCACACAAAAAATTGCTGAAAGGCTATTTTGCAATTATTACACAAGACAAGGTAAAACTGTGTTGAATAATTTCAGGCACTAACAATAAACAGGGGTTGAGAAATCATAAAATCCACTTGCCCAGTCAGGCAAGAACTAAATATTTTACTCACCTGGAATAAACTCTTACCCAGCCAGCTAATACAGAAATATAAAAGTTATTAATGTTATTGATCAATAAAGGGTTGTTTTACAAAATTTATTCTGTGACCACCCTAATACCAGCTGGAGGTAATTATAAACAGAGACCTACTCTCCTGATGGACTTTTATTAGTGTTGTGATGCATGACATCAAAAAGTACTTGTTTCAGTTGAATCTAAACGAATGTAAAGCAAACTTTAATAAAAAGTATGGATTTTCAATGAACAAAGTTGGCAATATAATCAAGAGAAGATCCTTTCCTTTAAAGAGAAACACTGGTCAGCCCTGAATCAGCATTCATCTGTTACTGGAAAATTCACTTGACTGCTGGAAATTTTCACTCACTGTTTTGACTATGCTTATCAATTTAATAAGAAAATGAACATATTGCTGAATAAAATTCTGTGCTACTTTTAAAAAGATCATAATTCAGATTTGAAACAGAATGTGTATAGATAACCCTGATATGTTAAAGTGTATGCGTGTATTGCAAAATTTAAGAAAATAAATGCATGTCAGCTGCAGATTTCTGAAATAATTTTAGTTTTGTCTGCACAGAATTTATGTCCATTCATCCTACATGATGACATTACCTGATGTCCCATATTCAGGTTTGATGGCATCTAAGAGAGAAGTTCATGGACTAAATAATAATGTGATCCAGTTGTAAATTATTTAGACCTATTAATAACCATTCGTAAACCAAATCCTCATACCAGACAGATTTACAACAAGATTACCTATGGATCACCTTGGTTTTGAGGTTATTGGTACTAAGACTATCTCATAAATCAGTTGCAGGAATTTCAACACCGGTTGGGTTTTGATGTTGACAGTAATGAGCAATAAACCACTTATTTTACAGTACAGTGGTCTTGAGTTTGAACCCCAGTGTCAGCATGAGTAAGAGTTTATGGTTAACCCTCCACATTTGTTTCTATTTTACACTTCAACAGACCACTCCATGCCTATCAGTCAACATTGGGAGTAAAGCAAAACATCAAAACTAAACCAAAGCAAATATTCTGACTTGTCGAAATTTTGTATCTTGCACACAATGTAAAGTTCAAATATAAATTTCTCAAATTTCTCAAATTTTATATTGATACAAATCTCTTTTCAGTGACTTTAATTCAGTATTTCATGTATTTAATGACTTTAAAAGCAAGCAAGCAATCATGTTAATATACTGCTAGACTGACAGTTTCTTCAGTTTAAAGTACACACCTGCACGGTTGCAGATACATGTACTACACTTTAATTACCATATGTACTTGCTTGTAAGTCAGGTTGAACTACATACGACATAGTCCCAGTTCTACTGTTACATAATGCTCTGGCAGATCTGGGTCTGTGCAGTCTGTGAGGAGTAATCAGTAGAACAAACAACATAGATCCTGATCTGCCTGTGCATTATTATGTGATGGCAGATCAGGGACTACGTTGTTTGCAGTTGGATCCAGCATATAAGTGCTATAGAACACAGTTGAATCTGGTATTATTAAATGCAGCTTTGATGATTATCAAATGTCTGGATTGAGGGGAACATAAAGATTATTGTATTCTTAACTTCCAAGGGTACTGCTTATACTTGCTTATAAGTCAGGTCTAACTACAAAACAACAGAGACCCATCACATAATGTGCCAGCAGATCAGGATCTCTGTTGTTTGTTCTACTGATTACTCCTAAAAAACTGCAAATTAAGATCTGCTGGTGCACTAATGTCAGATATTGGTCTATACAGTTGGACCCCACTTGCAAGTTGCATGCAGTAATTGGATATTGAACTGGATGATTCTGTTTATCAATAAAGCTGTGGAATCTGAATGCAAATTAATATACAAATATAAATAACAAAAATACCATTCTGACATTGACCAACTGTACCTAAAGAATCCTTTAAAAAAAATTCAAACATTTGATTCTGGAGTTGTATATCATATAACACATAAAAATATATTTTACTTTGAATGCTTCAATGTCTATGGGAATCTTTATATCTTTATCATTACTCTTTTATGAGTGAAATATTTTCAGTTAATTTTCATGTCACAATTAATAGTTTTAATTCTTTATAACCAGACACTTTGTTTTAGGCTGAGAATTTTTTGGTAAATTTGTAACTGATAGTGAAAGTTTGAAAGAATTAAGTATAAAGGGATGCTATAAAAAATTCTTAAAAATAAAATTAAAGTTTCAATTTTCTTTATCATTGGTAGCAAGGGCATTGACATGACGGTGATCAGATGGAGCTTCCCAGATAATTGCAAATTATCACTTTACATGTTGATGGCAGTCAGACAATTAGAGTTAGTGACTAAATCTTTCGATCTATGAAAGACCAGCCTCTCTTGAGAAATTTTTCCAGTGTCCCAGAGAAATAAGGGAATACAAGTAACTTTTTATTACAGCTGCTTTTTTATACAAGGAACAAAAGTTACTTTACACAAAAATATCTGCTTTAAAAATCTTTTACTGATGTTTATTTTCATGATTTTTTTCTTGGAATTGGGAATAAAAAGACTGCACTTAAAAACTAGTTAAATATATGTTCTAGAGGAGGGAACATTAGCTCCATGATGAATATAACACAGACATTTTTTACTTATCTCCCTTTAACTGCTTATGACCTACTGTGTGCTTTGTAAACATGGCTCCAGCACATAATGTAGTTTAGGAATCCTTTGACATGTCAGATCAATAGATTTCAAAGTATTTGAAAGACAGAGTCATGTTTGTAGGACATAGTCTTTTAAACTAAAGTTCTTTTTATAAAAAGTAAAAATGTTCATTCAAACGATTTTTGTTTTGCAGAATACTAATTTTATTGAGATAAAATTTAATCAGTGCAAAAATTTTAAAAATTTATAAAAATTATACTAAATTATAAAATTTAACAAATATTTGCTTGTGGGATATGGTATGGGCATATTTTATCTTCAAATTTTGTCATGATATGGGCATATTTTACATTCAGATATTGTCATGTGCAATAATACTTATCATTTGTGGCAGACATAAAGAATTGTTTTCATGTTTATATTTAGGAAAATCAAATGCAGTATTGTTTTACAAAGAAAGTAATAATAGTCTGTCATATCTGTTGTATTGGCTGCCTTTATAGTACACTTTTCATATAGTGTTTGCAATTTAATATTTTTGATATGACAGCATGTTAATGTATCTCTTTGTGTGACTCTGATGGGTCCAAAATAAGCCCAAGATATTCTTGTGCTATATTTTCTTTACTGATTAGCTGTGATTCTGGGAATTTTCCTTAACCTGCCTTCTAGAAATTCTTGGTTTTGCTATTACTGTCAACACTTTGGTGGCCATTTTTCAAATCAGTTACTCAAAGAACATTAGGAAAAAAGGTCACGTCTATTGGAACATGGCCAATTTAAACCACAGTGGCTTGTTGCAAATAAAATTTAAGGGTATCCATCAATGAACCTGTAACATGGAGCCTATAACAAGCACGGTTTCAATTTTAACTTCCAAGAGTAAATAAACTCACCTCTTTTTAGAGAAGAATATGGGCACTTGATGGTCTCCCAGCTGACAGAAAGTTCTCCAACAGCAGCATTTTTTCATGGTAAAATAGCTACAGTGACCTGATGTTTCTTATTATGTGATGCAGATAAAATTTGTCTATGTCTATGTCTACAGTACCCTTCCAAATCAAATAATGCAACTATCCAGTAATAATTACATTAAATCTGGAATTTCTGTATCTGTTAATCATCCATTTTCATGAATATCCAACAAATGGAATGCTTAGTAGTGGAATTGATACACTTCAGCCGATAAAATTGTGAATATTCTAATCAATGTGTACTCTGTGGCTCATCTAACCTAAGTGAATATTCTGACATCATGCTGTACTGGAGTTTTCATCAGAGATCCAGTGCTGAAAAATGATGATCAGTGTCAAATATTGTATTGATTTGGAAGGACAGTTGCTGTTTGAATTATAATTTTGTAAAAAAGAAGCCATTTTTAAATGATACTGGTTATAGAACTGTTCATTATTAATTTAATTAACATCTGGAAATATTTTGAAAGGTGCAGTGGCAGAATCAGAATTATTCCTTCTTGCTCTCTAAACTATTTCCTTTAAAATAAAAACTATATGATACACAGAATCTCAAATAGGTAATTATTTAATATTAAATTAGTGAAACTTGTTAAATAAATTCAGTATTAAATCATTACCCATTTGAGATCCACTATTTAGAATTAGTACAGTATTTCTCATACGATAAACCAAGGGAAACCAGCTTGTGCCTATGATAAACCAAAGTTGGAAAGTAATTCATCACTTTACCTATGGGCAGTAATTTGCCTTAAATGAACCAATGAGGTAATAGGTAAATACTACCAGTTGATTATGCACTCATATCAACATGGTAGGAAAAGAGATATTTATTTTGCAATTCAGCCTGTGAAAGAGTGAAAACAGAGACAGGTAATTTAGGTTGATAAGTGATTGATAATTTCTTGACTACAGATATCAAGCCTCATGTCGCTTTTGAAGAAAAAAAGCACCAATAAAGATGATGCAAATGCAAGTATACTCACACAAGGCCAAATTATTGTAAAAGGTTTCATGAGAAGTTGAGCAGCTATATGAAAAGGGAAAATCAAAAGAAATTGTCACCTTTACTGGAAAGGAAAAATTGGCCCTGGATTGAATAAAGTGTGGAAAAAAACATGAGAGGTTTCTGTAAATATTGCAGAAATTTTCTTTACCAAACTGATAAAACAGAATACTTTAACAAAGTGTAATTAAAACTGCAAAGCTGACCCAGATCAGACATCAGCACTTTTATGTGTACAGAATATTTGGGTGTTGAGGTTGACCAATGTAAAATTGATTTCATTTTCTGCTCCTTTAATTCAAGTACTTTATCTTTGCTCATTCAGTTAATGAATTTTAGAACAGGTATAAACAATGGCAGTTACATGCTAGTTTGTGTAACTTATGTTCCAAACTTATCCAGACCCAGTCAGAAGTTCACTAAAAATATCTGGGACCCAGGCATCAGAATGTTTGAGGGGAAGCTCCCTGATCACTTTGGCAGTTTCCGAAAGAGTGTCTGCAAGGGGAGGGTGGCTTATTTTTTGAAAAAGTTGCCAAATTTTGTACAAAGAGGATATCAAGGGAGAATTATGATGGTGTATATATTTATTTCATGTTTTTCTAAATTGGTAGGTTTGAATGATTTAAATTTACAGCAAATGACATTTTCTTTCTGCTGTTATTTTAACCATATAATTTGTTTGTATTTGTGATTTACTTCTTCTTTGCATATGTCTTATAATATGAAAGGTAAATAACTTAAAAGCTTAGCAAGCACATGGCATTTGTCATTATACCTATCCAAAGCTACAGTGATTAATGACAAATAAGCTTTAAACCTTTGCTGTGACATTTACAGATCATTAAGATGTTGATATAAGTGTTTGAAATAAATAGACAAAGATAAGGGATGAGAGTGAATTTAGAGTCTCAGTAATGAAGTTTTTATTTTGTCACTTTTAGCAGAAAGTGAAAGATTTTTTTTACTTTTCACCAAAGCAGCAGCAATGACAGTTGGCTTCAACCATGCTGAGATTTTGTCCATACATTTTGAACTTCTTGTAACATACATCAAGGTGCTGTTCATAAACATGGTTTCATTATGTTTTCTCATAATTTATTATCAGCAATGTATATTAGCAATGTATAGTCCACTCTTGCTAGCTTGTATGTATGTAGCAGTTGTTGTATGAAATTCACAATGTCTGTGACTGATGTTACAACTTGAGGCCTTAAAGTTAGTAACAGAAAGAAGTAAAACAAAAAGTTTAGTAGAATCGACAAATAATTTATTTATCTATGTTACATAGTGAAAATTTAAGAGACACAGTATTGTGAATTTTTATCTCAAAGAATCATAAATGTTTGATACCAAGTCCAAAAGCATAGAATGTTCCAAATTAATTCCAGTAGTCTTGAATGTCCTGATGTACCACAGTGGTACAATCCAGAACAATCTGGAATTCTCAATAATTCCAGAGTAGTGTTTTAGTCCAAAAAGTTAATGAGCACTTTGTCATTCCAAAGAATAATTTATTTAAATAAATAATTCCTCAAGAATTATATCTGAACACAGCTGCAACCTCTGATCATAGATTCCCAAAGACTCTTATAAAACAGGAAAGAATAATTTTTTATCAAATCCCTTTTATGTACATCCCCACTTCATCTCTGGAGCAATAAAATGTTCTAGAAAACTTAATCAGTTCCATGTAAAATTCCACTTACTCTTCAATTCATATTCTGGTAAACATCTTGTTTACCACTTAAAAACATGACAAAAGTCAAGCAGGTATTTATTTTCACAACCCTCAGTTATGATCATGACAAAAGTCAGTTACACAATATAAATGAAATATATGTAACATTAAAGTTTAGAAATAAAGATTACTTTTATAAAATCACAACACTTACTAGCACTGTTAATTATCCACCAGTATCAGAAAGTTTAAGTCTTGATGACATTTTGCAACCCAGGAGTGTCATTGCTAGGATTTTGATACACATAAAATCTAGTGTTGCACTGGAAGTTGAATCTGCTCATTATGCCAATGTTAAACAATTTCAATTCTAATCAAAAGAAAATAAATGTCATATATTTTATGTTGCAAACAATTATTTTCCTACAGACTTGGTCAGCTTCATTTAGCCAATATTGTTCTCCCTCAAACTCAGCAAAGGTAGTAAAGTATTTTTGAGTTCTGAAAATAAGTATTACCAATGAAGTTAACATTCCATTTTGATACTGTTATATTGCAGTCTTCCATTCCTATAGAATTTCAACACAAAGATATATCAGTATTACAAGGTCAGCGGATGACTGCATGGAAAGAGGCCTTAGTTTCAGGGGGCCAATCTAATTGCAAGAAGCCAATCTGTACCTATAAAGAGCTCATGTAAATAATGACAGAGTTGTTGAAATCTCACGATGTGGAAATGTTGTGAGATGTCCCAAACTCATATCTTTATCCCAGTTAATCATAAACACAGAAAGGAATTGCAGTTATGAAAACATGCCATTTCAAGTCCTCATTGGGGCCAGCCAGTGTTTCAGTTTGTTCCAGGTCCAACACTGTGATCAAGGGTACTTCAGATATAACTGCATTCACAGGAAACATCTGTGAAATACAGGATCCACCTTAGCAAATAATGTCTTTAAAACAGTCCTTGACTGTCTGGCATATTTTTATACATCATTAATAAGCCCAGTACAAAAGTCCGTGTCTACAAATATTTGCACATTCATGAAGAACCATGATTATGTTTATAAAATTTCATTTGCCAGTGGAACGCTTTAGGGGCCTAATGGCTAGAGCGTTCACCTCGGTTGCGGGAGGTCACAGAATCAAACCCCGGCCAAGTCATTCCAAAGACTTCTAAAAATGGTACTAACAGCTGCCTTACTAAGTGCTCAGCATTAAGAGGTTAGTGTTGGGACTGGTCAACCTGGTGTCAGAATAATGTGAGTGGGTGGGACATGATGCTACATGTATGTGGCATGATGCCCCAGTGCTAGACATCACTGCAAACTGCTTATACTCAGTCATTGTAGTAATATGACTGAAAAATTGTTAAAGCTACATTAAAAATCCATATCACACACACACATTTGCCAGTGTCAGTTACATGTTATTTTTGTTGTAAGAATACATTCCTAAAAATGTGAGGTGAATCAGTCTTCCAGTCATTCCAGTATTTCGAAGACAGATCCACATTATGCATCCTGCTATATTAATAGGGTTTCATATATAAAGGGTCTACTGAGACACTGTGATTGAAGAAGCTGCACATACAGAGCCTCATCCTGATGGTGTGAAGTTTTGTGACAAGCATACAAACATGCTGTATCTGTCATTACAGATAACCATATCACTAAATCTTGGAAAGAAATTTTCTCAGCTGAAACATACTTTATTTTGCATGGAGGAAGAATAAAATGCAGAATTACTGAAGGAGGCTGTTATTGCCACAATGAGACCTTGTAGTTCACTGACTTTTAATCCATAAAAGTTCTAATCAAGCCCTTTTACAGTGGCTGATCTCAAAATTACAAGATGAAAATACACCATGTTGTATGGTTATTATTTATTCTTTGCATATCTGTAACTTTTATTGTCTTTGTCTTTATCATACACATGTAATCATACTCAAATATTTCAGAGGTCTTTAAGACCAATCAGTTTAAAGTATATGAATATACTTACACATCCTCTAGCTCTCTCTGAAATTTCAATATGGAATGGGTCACTACGGTTCATAAATCAATACACAGACCAATGAAAACACTTTTAAGAAGTTCTTCCCTTATCAACCCACTATCTTGTGGAATTAGAAGTGCATAAGATTGTTACAGAACACAGCATATACTAGTGCAAATGGTGAAGTTAAAGGTACATGAGGGGGAAAGTTCTGATTGGGTGGTCTGGTACATTCTGATCTTTGTGTGATGCATGTGTTTGCTTGGAAGGTCACAATTCTAACACTGGACCGGGAAATAAAAGGACACAAAATATTATGCAATGGCTTCTTGTTGTAACCTGAATAAAATAATGTGCTGAACATGTGAAAACCAGATGAAAAGTCATGAAACATTTTCTGGTGTCAATCAGAAATAAAAAGTTGTATTTATCATGCATGTTAAAATTTCTGGAAATTCTACTTTTGCAAAACAATACAAGTTTGAAATAATATAGGAGAACTTAAAATTATTGGTCCCAAATCTTTTTCTCTGTTTGAATTTTTAAAGGTTTCAAATTTATACAAGCTTTACCATAACTGAGTTTATTTTAGGACTCTTATAGAGATCTAGTATCAAAGACAAGGGTTAGCAAGGAGATTTTTATGTTATTGACATTGTAAATGTCTATCCAGAAAGATATACAACCAGTATGAAGTGGAAGAGTAATCTGGGGGACAGTCAAAATCAGGTGAAAGACAGGTATTTGAAACTTTATAGATCAAAGTCAGTTGGAGAAATGGTGTTACATTTATTTTGCTTTTTTTCCTCTGGACTTTCATGTAGGTGGCCACTACTGTTAGATCAAATACATTATGTACTTGTGTATGAGTTGGATCCAACTACAAACAACACAGACCTGAATCTGCCATTGCATAATGTGCCAGCAGATCAGGGTCTATGCAGGAGGAAAAAAGCAACATAGACCCTTAATATACTGGTCCATTATGTAATGGCAGATCAGGGTCTATCTTGTTTGCACTTGTACTTGACTTATAGTCATGTATATGTGGTACTGCCCAAAAGATACTGAGAAAAAGATATTAGCCAGCATCCCTTCATTTAGAAAACTGCATACTGTTGATATCTCTTCAATATGTACACTTCCAGCCTGATATCAGAGAAACAAATAAACTGTGTATCTGACCTGTACAGAATATTTCAGGTGGACTTAAGGAGGATTTCAGAAGGGTTTTTTAAGTGCTTTCTGCCTAAACCATAATTGCTCATATTAAGGGAGCTTAGGTGAATTTCAAGTAGAATTGAGGCGGATTCAGGGTGGAATTTTAGGCGAAATATGCAAATTAGTTGTCCTAATATTCCGCTTGAATAAAAAGAATCTAAGATTTCCGCCTGAAATAAAAATCTGCCTGAAATCCTGTACAAGATTTTCCAGGCAGACTTTAGGCGGATTTCAGACGGGTTTCTTAACCGTTTGCTGTCAAACCATAAATTTAAAGATGCTACAATTCAGACGGAATCTGCCTAAAAATTTCATATGGGGAGGAAGAAAAAATGTAGTCTCTAAATATGAAAAGAATCTCACATCAGGGTGGTTACTGGGTCTGTGTTATATTTCTAATCTGAGAAAACTGTGACATAGAAAATAGACTGGCTTTGAGATAAAGCAAAAATCCATATGTGCCTGTGAAACATGTATATTTAAGGACTTCTTTTATTGGACTTACCTATGTTTAAGGACTTCTGTTATTGGACTTGCCATCCATTGATAATAATTGATGTGATTAGTTTGCTGTGTACTGGATTGGTGTATAGGTTTCTGAACAGATTTTCCTGCACAACACCTATATGTCAAAGAGAAGTTTGTACCGGGGAGGGTGTCTACAGTTTTCATATAATATACATAATTATTTTGCTCTAATTGATCCTATTCACATATTGATTTTCACTCCCAACAAAAGCTCCATGCGACCAAGACACAAGACCTCTAAAACATTCCATTAAACAATGCATTAGAGCTGGATACAGTGTATTAAATTTTGATGAATAAGCATTAAATGGTAACAAATCCATGCAGTTGTCTTCAGGGTCATTTATATCTAAATTGAACATTATCCTTGCTTAAAATTTAAATCAAATTTATGTACTTCAAAGTTTGTTTAATTGTTTGAACTATTGCCTTACAGATGGTAACCTAGGAAACCAGTAATAACTATCCCAATACATACCTTGGGTTGGACAAGATCAATATCATTGTACTTGATTGTGATTTATTTTCAGGTATTGGTACATATAATTCTATGGGGTACCATATTAAAAGAATAGTGCTTGAAATATTAAATACGTAGATTGATTCAGATATGTCCATTCATTTTACATGCAGCACTTACGTATGTATGTAGTGAAATGTAATGAAACAGTGCGTGGCTAACAACAAGATATTTTCACTTCAGTTAACTCGACATTGTTCTGTGTCAGCTTGGTATTAAGTTACAAAATTTGCCAAGTTTTTTTCTGCAGGTTATTGAAGGTGTGGATATTCACATAAACAAGTTGGGTGAAGAATGAAGATAAAATTATGAGCTGAAAATTAGATAGTAATTAGAAAAAGGAGCCTTTATGTAAGAAAAAAATTGCCATTGGCTTTTATATAGGATTTTTCTATACAACAAATGAAAATAGTGAAAGCCTGACAAAAGACATAAGCTGAAAAAGGCACAAGAAGTGATCTCACAAACTTCTCAGGTTTGTTTGCAATAATATGTATGGTGCTCAGATAAATGAGAAGGCTTATTGAAAATTCTCCACAGACTGTTGTCAAAGCTAGAAAACAAAAAGGACTAAAGAGTGACATTATGACATTTAGCCTAATTTAGACATAAAGCAGAGGTAGAGGGATAGAAGGACCTGTTTCGCTATGGAAGGCATAATACAGTCTGAGAACTATTGATCTCTGGATTGACCTGATATTCTACTCTCCAGATGGTATGTAAGCCTGGATTTAGTACAAATTCTGTCTGTCCAACAGGAGTTTCTAAAGAATAAAAATGGATACACGTTGGTTCATATTGAATCAGTTCAGTAAAGATTCATGAGGCTAAGAGCAATAGGCTTGAAAGTTTATTGCATCATTGAATCACAAAGACACCGTCAGTTTATGTGCTGCTACTTGTTGAGACGATCATTTACAATACATTGTACAGACAACATCCATCAGGTTGCATGATTTGGATAAAATAGAATCGACATTTCAAGCACCTGTGTAGTTTAGCAGAAATTTTCCCTTGATTCATTGAAGTACGGTTGTAAAATGTTGTAAAACAAGGATTATTATAAAATTGTAACAATATTGACAATATTAGATGATAAATATTCTTCTGATGTGAATTTTTAATCGTTTCATGATATGTTTTGGCCATTCATGAGTTAGTGTGATAACAAAAGCTTGGAATGGTCCAGCAATCTAGCTTTGTTTAGGTAAAGAAAGTGTGAAATTCTTATTTATTAAGATATTCAGCCGTGTGACATTCCACTGAAATATTGTGAGCAGTATACACTTATTACTGAGATACTGAGATACTTTAATTACTCATAAACTGACAAGGAACATTCAGAAGTGAATAATGGCTGACCTAGCTTACCCTCTGATATTACATTGACATTACTGTCATGGTAATGTTGACATTAGGGTCTATATTGATGCAGTACTTTGAAGACTAATAATGGTCTATTATGACCAAGTTTCTCAACTCCTTAGCAGTCACTAAGGTACAACACAGAGCATGTTCTTATAGGAAGATGCTTCCGAAGTATATTTTGTCTTCATGTGCACACCAATTCAAGATGTAAATTATAATTTTGGGTCTTCTTTTGTTCAATATTTGCTTTTGGTACAGAACTGCATTTGGTTTCTCATTCAGGTGAGCAAACATTTCAGCAAACCTAACTGACATTTTTATAATGAAACACTAATAGAGGTAAACAGCTGTGAAAATTACTTGTCTCTTTTATGAGGGCTCAGATACTGGAGACATTGTAAGATCCCAGCTATTTTGTTCCTGTAAGATCCCAACTGTAGTTCTCATGTATTTTTGATGGTAATTTATGAAGTGCAGATTGAACAATACTGTGACAAGCCCTGCCTTAAAGCAGGATTCCCTGTCTAATATTAGGGGATGCTTGTTTTACTTTTCTGTTTTATATTCACATGGAATAAACTTAGCAAACATGAGAGGAATACTGAACAAAAAATTATTAAACTTATCAGGCTGCCCAAGCAATTGAATTGGTAGATAAATGGAGGTGTGAATAAACATGTCAACAAAACAGCAGGGAAAGAATGTTTTCACTGGTATTAGTGACACTAGATCTCATGGACCTCCAAAGCAGGCAGCAGTTACTCAGAGCAGACGACACTTAAAGCAGACAGAAACTGTTATCAGAGAGCAGATATACCCACCAACTGCAAGGAGCAAGCAAATTAGTGATCAGTCTGCCGGAAAAATTGTGTATCATACACCACGCAATATTCTCATTGATAAGAACCCACAGTTAAAACATGAGGGAAATAATGCAGCACTCATTGGTAAATCCAATATTGTGATCAATCAGCAACAGCCTAGTCAGTGGCTTAATGAGCCAGGGCCAGGGGTTTACAGAGGCACCTATATACCTAAAAAGTTAATTGATTCAAGTAGTACTGTGATTACACAGCCTAACAAGCCAAAGCCTCGACAGATTGGAGACAGTTTGGACCAGGGTAGTAAAGCCAAAAAGAATACTGGTTCATTTCCGAGTGGGGTCCAGCAATCGCAGCCGCTACCATTCACCAGCAGAGACAATTTTCCAGATGGGGACAATCATACTTTGACAGGTAGAATCACACAAAGAACATTGCTAGATCAAACAAAACACATTCCAAGTTTTCAAGAAAGTCAAAGAACAGCAACACAGCATGTTACAGTTAATATTGACTTAGATCCACACAGTGTAGCACGTCAGTCACAAATTACTGTTACTGGGAGACATCCAGTGGATAGTCATACTAAATATCCTTCATATGTGTCTCATATAGATTCACTGCCTCAAGTTGGAATTGGACAGAAGGAAATCAACCAATATGAGAGCTCCAGTCTGACACGACGACAGCTCCCAACAATTCCTATTACTCACAGGGGAGGTAATACAGCCACAATTGTAGTGGGAGATAACTCTCCAAGACTTAATAGTAACAAGAAGCCAAAGCAGCAAGAATCACATGATGTCCCTGTCATTACTCGACAGGATCTTGAGACTTACCGTATATCTCCTGCAAAACTAAATAGTGACAAGAAACCGAAGCCATCTGAATTACATAATCAGAAAAGCAATTCTGGTGGCAAATTACCTAGAGGAGGCAACCTTGATTATCAAGGAAATGATGACAATACTTTGAAAAATAGGCCTTCTACAGATCTTCCAACAAAATTCTTCAGAGAGAAATTTGAGGAACTAGAGATGTCAATCAAAGAAATGCAAAGACATCATAGTAAGAACATACACAAAAGCAATGCTGAGACTGATCCTGGTCAGCAAGTACAAAACCCCCATTATCGACGAGACAGTCAAGAGGACCAAAGCCCAACTCATGATGATTGGGCCTCCTGGGATGTAGAGAACATTACAAGACAAAATGAGAAACAGCATCAAGACAGGCAGTACCTTGACTACAGAAAATCTGATCACAGATACACAAGTAAATCTGAACCTTATATTCATGAAAGACCCATAGGTCAGCATGAAAGAGATTACAACAGGTTTAATAGGGAGATAACACCAAAAAGAATTTCAGAGAAAAAGGTGCCCAGTGATGAATACAGGCAAGATGACTATCACAGAAAAAGACCGTCTAGCAGAAGAAGTCACAAAAGTCCAGTTTCAGAACAACCTGTGCCTTCAAAAGAACTTGATGATGAAGGAAATAATGCAAGAAACAGAAACCTTGGTCAAGGTCAAGGATATAATGATTTGAGATATAATGAAGCTATTGCCATGGAAGCCAAGAGAAAAGCATTAGATGAAGATAAGCGAAGGCAGACACAGATGAGGAAACAGTCTGCAGGTGGGAAGGCATCATCAGAAAGGAGACAGCCTGTGGACTCCGAAGTTGTGTATGTCATGAAAAACAAAAGTAAAGACCAGTCCTTTGGAGAAAGAGATCATGCAGATCAAAACAAAAGGACTCCAGCTTCTGTAAAAAAAAGTGCTGAAGACAAAGTTGAAGCTAGGCATGAATACCCAGCACCTCTATTAGAATTAAATGTACCAAATGAGAAACGAAGAATTCAGACAGAGCACAGGGATCAACATCTTGCCAGAGTTGATAGTTCCCAAAAAGTGGAACATATTCCAAGAGCTCAGCAAGCATTAGTGTCTAATAACCAGAGTTTACCCAGAGAACCAAGAGACTTTGCGAATGAAGCATCTAATAGACAGCAGGATGCTTATAGGGCTGACAAAAATGTAGGCTCAGACAGGGTTGATTTGGGTAATGTGGAAGATACCTCTTCCAAAGAGAGAATCAGATCAAAGTCAAATTCTCCAGATGTTGTTAGATCAGCAAAACAGAGCAGAGAGAAGAAGTCAGTGGGGCCAGATATTTCTAATGAAAACAATGAAATTAATTCACATAGATCTGCTGAAGATAAAAGATTGAAAAACTATACTCATAAAAAAGATCAGGGTGAAAAGGGTGATGATGACCTTTATTATGACATTGACCTGGATGACATAGAAGAGGAATTTGTGGGAAGTGAAATATATGTGTGCTATCTTGTGACTGATGAAGGGGCTGCTGTTGGCCCGTTTAAGTTGGATATTGAGGACATAAAATTAGGATTACCCAACAGTAATAAAGGAAAACCTGAGGATCAAGGACCAGAAAACAAACAGGAGAGAGAGGAAGGTAATTTTTTAAGTAACATGTCTAAGCATTATATATATTGTGAAATGAGATGTTTGCAGCCCGTAAACCTTCAATAAATATTTTGGTTTTAGCAAAATAAGCAAGCATTTGTTTTAGTCAGTAGGGTCCAGTAGCTTGGGAATTTAGACACTAGCCAGAGATAAATCTGTAACTATATTCTTCCTAGTGTCAATGTTGCAACTATGTTTTGTTGGAAAGATCTTACATTCATTAAGAATCTAATTTATTACCTAAATATTTTCCTAGTTTTTAATTCGGTACAATGAAATTAGGGTCCTATTTTTTCTTATTAACTGCCAATCGAGACCCAGATTCTTTGCAGAGATGGTGATGTAAGATCAGGTGGTTAGGGTGGAAACTGGAGAAGGGGGTGGGAATGCTGTTAAGCAAAGGTTTAGATTGAAATAGTTTCAGTGATTTGTAAGCACATTTTTTTGTTGGTATTTTGTTCAAATTGAAGCAAATTTTCATTGTATTGAAGATATTAGGAATGTAGATGATTTGAAGACTTCACCATCAACAAAAATTACACATTTAAATAGCCCTACTATTATTGAAGACTTTACCACCAACATAAATTACACATTTAAATAGCCCTACTATTATTGAAGACTTCACCATTAACATAAATTAAACATTTAAATAGCATTACTATTATTGAAGACTTCACCATCAACATAAATTACACATTTAAATAGCCCTACTATTATTGAAGACTTTACCACCAACATAAATTACACATTTCAATAGCCCTACTGTTATTGAAGACTTTACTACCAACATAAATTACACATTTAAATAGCCCTGCTATTTTTGAAGACTTTACCACCAACATAAATTACACATTTAAATAGCATTACTATTATTGAAGACTTCACCACCAACATAAATTACACATTTCAATAGCATTACTATTATTGAAGACTTCACCACCAACATAATTACACATTTCAATAGCCCTACTATTATTGAAGATTTTACCATCAACATAAATTACACATTTAAATAGCCCTACTATTATTGAAGACTTTACCACCAATATAAATTACACATTTAAATAGCATTACTGTTATTGAAGACTTCACCATCAACATAAATTACATATTTAAATAGCCTTACTGTTATTGAAGACTTTACCACCAAAATAAATTACACATTTAAATAGCACTACTATTATTGAAGACTTCACCATCAACATAAAAAATTATACATTTAAATAGCCTTACTGTTATTGAAGACTTCACTACCAACATACATTACACATATAAATAGCATTACTATTATTAAAGACTTCACTATCGACATAACTTACATACATAAATAGAATTATTATTATTGAAGACTTCACCATCGACATAAATTACACATTTAAATAGCATTACTATTACTGCAGACTTCACCATTAACATAAATTACACATTTAAATAGCCTTACTGTTATTGAAGACTTTACCACCAAAATAAATTACATGTTTAAAAAGCATTGCTATTATTGAAGGCTTCACCATCAACATAAATTTCACATTTAAATAGCCTTTACTGTTATTGAAGACTTCACTACCAACATAAATTACAAAACTAACTAGCATTACTATTATTGAAGTCTTCACCATTAACATAAATTACACAAAAAGCATTGGTATTATTGAAGACTTCACCATCATCATAAATAACACCTATAAATAGCATTACTATTATTGAAATCTTCACCATTAACATAAATTACACAATTAAATAGCATTGCTATTATTAAAGACTTCACCATCAACATAAATTACACATTTAAATAGCCTTACTGTTATTGAAGACTTCACCATCAAGATAAATTACACATTTAAATACTGCTGTTGTTCCAACAGAGGGTCTGGATCATTATAATGTAGGCAAATATTTCTTGAAATTCAGATTGCATAACATTAATACTTTTTTAGCTGCTTGAGTTGTGAGTCGTTCACTTTCTTTTGAACTGAAAGGGGATTTTTAAATTCAAATTCATGTATAGAGCAGGTTTGCTTAAGTTTAACTAGTGCTGCAGTTTACTTTATCATGTAATCAGTTGCCTTAAATAGATAGAGAGCATGAAGTTCACTCACAGGAGAAATATAGCATGTTTCTTTCATTAATATGCTCATGCAGGAATAATTTGGGAGTATCAATGAACAGTGAATACAAAATTGATTAATTTTTCCTACTCCTCCTTTCTAAAAGTTCTTTTGGTTAATTAGTATATGTACCAGTAGTTACTCTGATCATAACCTTGTTCTTCAGTTCTTTTCATTTCCTACTTTTCCCCTTTGGACTCTTTGAGGGAATGAAGTTCATATAACATATGTGAAGGACTTGTATTTGTATCTTTTAGTTCATCTACCTTTTACAGGATTTTAATGTCATTACAGTGTGTATTTTATCATGAAATTCCAGTACTTGATGTTTATGTTTATTTGGAAGGGCTTATCATCCTGAAGGTTTTGTTTGGGCAATTTCTATATATTAATTCTTTAGAACGTAGGTTTAATTGGCATCATATAGCCAGTATTGTGCTGGTTTGCTGTTAAACCATCCATCCATCCATCCTCCCCCACATACATACATACATACATACATACTAAGGGCAGAAACAGTAAATGCCATGACCAGTTACTCCTCATACATTCACTGACCATAAACAGTAAATTCCATGACCAGTTATTCATAATACATTCACTGACCATAAACAGTAAATTCCATGACCAGTTATTCATAATACATTCACTGACCATAAACAGTAAATTCCATGACCAGTTATTCATAATACATTCACTGACCATAAACAGTAAATTCCATGACCAGTTATTCATAATACATTCACTGACCAT
>JAECUM010036136.1:0-16605 GCA_016617855.1 Megalonaias nervosa
GTGTTGAGGCCACCACAGTAGCCAGTCAGGGGTAATCAGATGGTCGGATTAGAAACCATAACCTTTCGGTCGCGAGACCTGCACGATAACCAGTGAGTCACCATGGCTTCTGTCTCCATTAATCGCCTCTTATAACACACGCGCAGGAGATCGCCTCGGATAACTACACCAGAGTTTTGCTGGTGTGCAAAATAGAATGATCAATGGAATAAATTCTGATCTTGAAAAGAGACATTAAAAAAATTCATGAAAAATACAAAACGTATACCCGATGGAAACGATTTAAACGTAGCCAAGTGACTCTTATTTATTCTATGAATTCTATGAATAGCAACAGGTAAAACTCTTGCAAAATAACCCAATCGAAGCTCGCCTTACCATTGGTCTGATTCTATTACGCTCCTCCCACTTTTCATAAATAATTCATACCGTTACACCTACACTTCATTCGGTAACAGACCCCAGCAAACGAAACAATAGTTGGAATGTGCTGAAAGTAAAAGAGCGCAATCAGTTGGACATTTAGTAAAATTAGTAGGACATCAAACACAATTAGACATATAACTCAATTAGTTGGACATTTAGCACAATTAGTAGGACATCTAACACAGTTGGATATAAGACAGAAGACAGAACCAGTTGGATATCAAACCTAATTTTTAGTTCATCTAATACAATTATACATCCAACAAAATTAGTTGGACATCTAACACAATTAGTTGGACAGCTAACACAATTAGACATGTAACACAACTAGTTGGACATCTAAATCAATCGGTTGGAACTCTAACACAATTGGCGAGAGTTTTCAGAGACATCACTCGGAAAATCAATTCAAAAATGAATGAATAAATAACATTTGGAGAAACTCGGACTCGTCTTCCTAAGTAACACGGGTTTCTGTTATATCCACATGAATATTACCTGCTATATCCACATCAGTATCACCTGCTATATCCACATCAATATTACCTGCTATATCCACATGAATATTACCTGCTATATCCACATGAATATTACCTGCTATATCCACATCAGTATTACCTGCTATATCCACATCCGTATTACCTGCTATATCCACATCAGTACATGTATTATCTGCTATATCCACATCAGTTGTACCTGCTACATCCACATCATTATGACCTGATATATTCACATCAAAATTACTGGTTATAATGACATCAGTATTACCTGCTATATCCACATCAGTATTATCTGCTATATCCACATCAGTTGTACCTGCTACATCCACATCATTATGACCTGATATATTCACATCAAAATTACTGGCTATAATGACATCAGTATTACCTGCTATATCCACATCAGTATTACCTGCTATTTCCACATCAGTATTACCTGCTATATCTACATCAATACTATCTGCTATATCAAAATTACTGGCTATAACGACATCAGTATTACCTGCTATATCCACATTAGTATTAAACTCCTTTTAGCACCAAGTTTTGTACAAGGATTAGTTGGTGGTTCCAGAAACATGTGGTGGAAGTTAAGATGAATCCTTAGCTGACAAACTTAAAGAGGGCTGCATATAAATTAGTAAACATTTGCTTGGAACAGTGGAAACCAAGAAAAACACAGTATCAGCTTTTATCAGTATTAATGATATTGTGACAATCCGCTTTTTAAAAAGAATTGGACCGATTGTTTCTTTCCGATCTAAAAATGATATTTTTAATTGTTTTGATATTGGTGGGTTTCCTACTGACATTCTTGATTAGCAGTGTAGCGAAGCATGAAGCAAAATTTCCGAAGTTTGTCAACATAGTTGAGGTAATTTTTGCAAAGAATATCACTGAATTTGTGCTGAAGTCTATCTAGATGTCCCGAAGGAAGAACAACATACATGTTTTCGCAAATCTCATTAGCGTCATGGTAAAGTTTTATAACCTATTTTAAACGTAAACTTGGACAATTTTTATAATCATTAGTAGCAGTCAGCATTATTGTTATCATTATCATCATCATCATCATCATCATCATCATCATTATTATTATTATTATTATTATTATTATTATTATTTGTGATTTAATTTTAACTGTTTCGCCAATTATAAATTTAGGCGTTCCAAAGTTGCACAATAGCCGATCCATACTTTGATCTGCTTTCTTCCTTGCATGCTTTAACTAGAGTCATTTCTATCCGTCTGTGGTGCGTATTTTTGTATCTTTCAGTTAGCATTAGTAAAATGTCAGCCATTTTCTAGTTTCATTTTGAGTTAAGCGCTTCCTCTTTCGAGTATTTAAGGCTCTCTCAACACCTGTACCGAGTATGTCCATTATACTTTCACTTTATCACTTGAGGAGTATTTGGGGAAGATATATATCACTGTCAAAATGTACTTGCATCAATTGTTTTATTTTTTCATGGGCTTAAAATGCCAGCTGTGTCTGCTTCTTATTGGCCATCTCACATAAACCCTGTTATAGAGAAAACGTTTTCTCACTTGTTTGTGTAATGTATAAGCATACTGTTCATTTAATCATTCTTTCAATTAAGCGTGTTTTATTTTATTTTTACCCTGTTGAGTTTGTTCTTAAAAATTGTTGATTATTTGTTCAAGCGACTGGACTTTCATAATTTAACTAAAGATATCTGAAATTTGTCCTTTGTATGTCATTTAAAGTGGTACAAAAAATCAGCGAAAGGTTTAGGGCTTATAAATTGTTATTTCGTTTGATCAGCAAATCAGACGTCTAAAACAGGTACATTTATTTTTATCAGTCAGCAGCATTTTTTCTTTCCTTTCAAACATATGAATGATTTCAGATTTATTTGAAAGTTTACAATTCATATAGCTGATTGTAAACAGAAACTTCATATATTCAGTCGGCATATGTTGTTTTAAGTCTAACTTAGCTTTCCATCAATTCTGTATCTGTGTTACGACTCTAGATCTTAAATCATGTAACAGAAAGAAAGTGAAACCAACAAGTTTAGTAAAAACAACAAATACTTTTTTCTCTTAGTTACAAAGCGACAGTTAAGAGACACAGTATTGTGAATTAAATCCCAAATAATCCTAAATGTCCCATCACAAGTCCAAACTTATAGAATATTCCGAATAAATTCCAATAGTCTTGAATGTCGAGATGCAACACAATGATACAATCCAATATGTATTTGAAAGAGTTCTTAATAATCCCAAAGCAGTGGTTTAGTCCAAAAAGTCAGTGAAGAATTTATAATTCCAATGAGTAATTTAAACAAATAATTCCTCTCAAATTATATAAAAACAAATGAAAATGATTCCACAAACTGAATATAAACTGGAATGAATAATTGTTTACCAAAACTCCTTTACATGCATCCCCACTTGACCTAAGTCGCAATAGAATGTTCTAGAAAACGATTGAAAATTCCACTAACTCGTAAACAAGGTTAGGCCTTCAACTCAAATTTTAGAAAACATCTGGTTTACTACTAAAAGCATGACAAAAGTCAGGTGTGCGAAAACTCCATCCAGAACCCTCAATCAAGAACAAAAATTAAGTACACAGTATAGATATACATAACATCTGTTTTTGTTAAATCGTTATAGATTTACCTTTTAAAGTCTACGAGATCTTCGAATTTACTGTAAATTTATCAGATTACAGATATGTGTACAGGAAATATGTAATTTGTTCCTTCTTTTTATTGGAGTGGTTCATCCATCTTCCTGTAAAAAGTGATACTGCTTTTTTTCATGTTGTAATTATTCACAATACAATGTAAATCTGCATCATTTCGAAGCCACTGACGTATGTTCATTCTGATGTTTGAAATCATCAAAGGAGCAATTGATGAACACAAATGAAAACTTTTATATTCTCTTGAATTTAAATTTTATCCTTAAACAAAAATAGCTTTACACACACTTTTATCTCGTCCAAACGTGTCAACATATCGAGATCATCTCTTGATTCTGACATCGTTGCTTTCGTTTTTATCTATTGAAAATTTATATCGACGCTCGGAAAAGGATTAAATTCAACACAAACTAACTTGTGCCATAACTTATGATTTGTACCAGTTCCATATTAGTTGTTTGTGTTCACAAGAAATGTTTGATTTTTATGTAGTGTTATAGTCCCTGCCCAAGTGGATTGCTCTAAAAATAGTAACTAATCATGTTACTGTGATTCTTAACTACGCTGTATCCCCCACCCTTGTGGTCGGTGAAAAACCTAAAATAAAATGGGGTTGACTCATTAGAAGTCTTTGGTTCTTAGCTAATTACAGAAGTTAAAGGGTTATATTTATAGACTGAACTGGATAATTAAAAGTCGGACATGTGCTATTTAGCTTTGCAAAGAAGTTCGAAATCTAAGGACAACTGTGAACTTTTAAATCGCATATATAACTAAACAAGAAAATGAATGGGTTGGGCCAAGTTTGTTTTTACTTTCGTTGTTGAGGGGAGGGGGTGACTATTTATGATCTGACATAAGGAATCTAAACAAGTAATAAACAGATTGAGTACCAATGTGTTGTGATTCTTATATTGATCTTAGGCTGTTGTAATGGTCCTTTTTGGCGTGAAAGGTTTAAAAGGGATCTTAGGCTGTTGTATTGGTCCTTTTTGGCGTGAAAGGTTTAAAAGGGATCTTAGGCTGTTGTGTTGGTCCTTTTGGCGTGAAAGGTTTAAAAGGGATCTTAGGCTGTTGTATTGGTCCTTTTTGGCGTGAAAAGTTTAAAAGGGATCTTAGGCTGTTGTATTGGTCCTTTTTGGCGTGAAAGGTTTAAAAGGGAAAACATCAAGTCTGACGTCAATTATGAAGTAAGTTACAGATCTACAGGAGTTATGCGCTAATTTAAAGCCACGCTTCCTAACGTTGCCAGAATTATCGTTTCGTATATAATTTTTACTGCTGATATATCTGATAATGTCTTTAAGTTGGCACACAATTCTGGTGGAAAATGATTGAAGCAACTGTCAATATCTGTTTTGAGAAGCTGTCTTTATCTGTTTAAGTGATACTGTAAGGAGAAGATATATTCTTGCACAGCAAATTATGTCTGTGGAAGCTATTAGCATTTGGTTTCTATCTATCTATAACGCTTTCAAATAACTACTTATCTTGAATTGCAAAAACGACAAAATGCGTTTTCATGTAGCTTAATACAATTGTTTGCGGGTACACCAGTTGTTGTTTTTATGTGCAAACATGCTTTTAACATATTCACAAAATTTTGCAGAAAATTTCATATAAAAATTTAAATATTTATTGACAGATTTTACAAGTCTTTTAATATTCGCACTTAAGCGGATATATTGTGATTGATCGAATCCATCCATGTGTCCGTCCCTCCGTTCATGGATCATCTATTCATTCGTCACCCACACAGTTGATCTTGTAACTTAAACTCCATCTTCAGCGACTGGGGGATAATGCTCATATTTGATTTGGTATTTAACTACAATGAGTAGATGAAGACTGGGTTTTGGATTCTGCTTGCAGCCATTGGGTGAGGAACGGTCTCTGATTAAAGGTCAGATATTTTCAAGCAATATCGACTCTTCTTGTAACTTGAACCTCATTTACATCAATTTTTTGTTGCAATGGTGCACACTTTTTGTAGATGTTTTGTCGCAGCACATTTTGTCGTGGTCAGCGTGACAGGTAACAATTAACTTTGACGTATGGGCTAAGCTCGCAATAAATTGACGTAACCTGATCTACATTTACATCAATTGTTAGTTATATTTAGTATGATATATTAATGGATGAGTAGATAACAAATAAAATTTGTAAACTCTGAAAGCAGCACCATCGATAATGTCTGGATCACGGGAAAGGTGTTGGGAGCAACAAAAGTAAATAATTAATCCCGATATATGTGATGGCTGACATCTGTAGTTTCTTCTAGAAATTATCTGTGTTGAAAATGATAAACTAAGGGACTAATCTGTAGACATTTACTTGGATGAGTAACATAGACGCACACAAATCAATAAATGAGGATAATTTCATAAACTCTGCCAGATTTGTATTTGCTCATCTAAGGAAAATATATATGTTGCACTTCGCACAGGAGCAAATTTACGGGCGAATAAAGACTTTCCATGGAGTATACAACTTTACTAAATCAAGGATAAAACGTCATCAGTGAAGTTAATTCCGGATTTATCTTAAGTTTTCTTACTGAAATTCGGCCTTTTAAAACATAAATTAAGTAGTTGTTCATCATGGTTATAAAATCTGAAGAAAACATTCATTAGGCAATACTCATTAAAACTTTACCTTTTTATCTTAATGTTTTTGAATACGTGTTTCCTTAGACTGGACATAGTCTTGAACACAGCTGTTAAAAACATACTAAACTCAGTCATGCACAGTTTAAGACTGTAAAGGCAACTTTAGTAGTGTCTACCTATTTAAAAAATCGCATAAATATATTTTGGATAATGTTAGATCCCAGCTCGTAGAGAAATTATAAGGATTTTCGTGAAAATGTGGCAAGATTCATGTATTTATGTTGTATATAGAGTTTCATTATTTCTTTGAAATTCACTAATGGAGTTTGCTAAACAAACAAAAAACTTTTTTTATTCCCTAGCAATAATTCTTCGATTCCCGTCATACAATCATATACAACCGTTAAGTTTCTGACAACGATTGCAACTTTCTCCTCCATTGGATTTTAAACAAATCATCATGTTTGATTTTCGACATAATATATAATTGCGCATCTAAATAAATATCATTTTCCCTCATTTTTTTTTACAGGATATTGTCCGAAATCCACAATTTGTCGTCTCCGGGACAAAACGCTCAGACCTGATGCAAGGGATGCTGGGTAATTAAATTTAGTAGTACATTATTTGCTGAAAAAATACAGATGCAGCAGAAGTTCAAAATATGAAAGAACTGAGTCCTGATTTTTTTCGAAAAAAATGGCTTTGAAATCTTCCCATCACTTGGTGAGTGCTCGTGTGAGTACGTGCATTTCATTCAAATAAGCTGTTTATTTTCCAAATCGTCTCAATAGACTTCGTTGAATAATTTTATAATGTTAATGGGGAAATAAATGCAATTGCATTAGTTGGTAAATTTGACGAGGATTTCTACTGGTCAAAACATAACTACGTGAACAGGTTATTTCTTTCTAAACTGTGAAGATAATTACTTTTCTAGCAGCACACACTTCTATCAATAGAGTTATGTACAAGAAACTAGTATTCATACGCTGAATGAGGACTCAAATAATGATATTAACATTAAAATAAAAGCACAATTAAAATACATAACAAAGACAATTGACAAGAATTGCAATTACAAGAATTGTCTGTCGTGATATGTACTCCCAGTTGCCGACTCATAAAACCAAGAAAATGCGCCTGATAAACGCAAAAAAACCCCAAAATCAAACTCTTAAATCAGCAACGTAAAATGATGTAGTCTCGAGGTGATTGCAGTAAAGGTTTTGCCCATAGAAAACACAACGGTAGCCTCGGCTCGTTAAGGCAGTATGTGAACCCTAGTTCCACTGACTGCGAGTCTGTAATGCTAACCACTCAAGGACCACAGTTCCACCTTACAGAGTTTAAACTTCTTGCATTGATTGGTGTGCTTGAAAATGGGGGAGGGCATCGCCTGGGTCTGGGTCTAATTTTGATTACATTTAATTTAATATATAATAATGATTTAGCTTTTGATACCTCAAAAATCAGAAATCGACTGTTTACAATAAAAAAATTACTTAGAGATAACGACAGTCATTAAATTCAGTTGAACTAGTAAGATCTGTTTCCATAACGTGCATATACTTCAGAAGTGACCGAAATCAGAGATATTACTAATGGAATATTTTTAAATAACTACTGGGACTATATTATATGTGTTGCAGGTGATTGCTGGTTTGTGGCGGCGGCTTCACTTCTTGTCAATGGACCTAGTAAGCAGTTTGAAAGAGTTGTACCCCTTGAACAAGGGTTTGACCCAAAGATATATGCAGGTATAATCAAACATCATTATTTTTTTAACGGTTGTTTGAAATTTAAGCTCTAAGGACTGAAATCAAATTTCTGTGTTATATATATATATATATATATATATATATATATATATATATATTATATATATATATATATATATATATATATATATATATATATATATATATATATATCTGTGTGTGTGTGTGTGTGTGATATTTCTTTTTCAGCGTAACAATCAGTGTATTCCACATATTACAAGATTAAATTACGACGCTAATAAAATGAGATTTAAGAGACAAATCATTCTTAAATGTGTTTGCTGCCAGCGACCAAGGACACCAATCTCTGTATCTCCTTCAAGGCCTAGGTCAAAAATAAGAACTACTTTTCGACGGTGCTATTCTTTCATGATTATTTTAAATTTTAATTTCATTTTTCTGACATTGCAACATGTTCAGTCATGAAACGTACTGTATAGGAGATTCTCCTCACTAATAACAAAATTAGGGCATGGTGACCTATATTGCAGGTTTCTATGCTGACGTTATAGTTTTATATTTAGTTCCATTTTTCTCTGCAGTTACAAAACCTGACGGTTGCAGATTTTCTTGAGTACTCTTCACCAATTCTTATCTGTAAACATGAGCACCACGACAGCCGTTGATCGACATTGTTCAAACTATTTTTGTATATTTTTTTTTGTGTGTAGTGCAATCTATTCTAGACAGCAAATGATACCAAACAGTTCACAATCACAAGCTGAAATTACATTGGTTTTAAGCCAAGTGATATCTATAGAAGATATTTTGATGGGTTTGTACTCTCTAAAGGAATTTTTTTAATTAAAAGAAAAGAAAATTAAGTATGACTTACACCGTGTTACACACTTTCACCTCCTGGAAACATATACATGACGTTCAAATGATGATACAGTATTATATTTTATACAGGCTTTATTGTCTTGTAGAAAACATTTGGTTGGAAATAAATACAGCACCAATATATGGTAAATTGAACAGAAAATGTATTTACATGCACTAACTTGAAATACCTTCTATCTATTAATATAAGTTCTGTCCTCGTCACTAAGTTGATGTAAAGTAACATAAATGCTTTGGTGTTTTAACTAAATTTAACAGTATATCTTACTGTACCTGAACTCAGGCTGAAGACTATATATATATATATATATATATATATATATATATATATATATATATATATATATATATATATATATATATATATATATATATATATATATATATATATATATATATATAGTTTTTGTGTCAAAGGAATTAAATCTTTGAATGCATGGTTAGGCATTGAACAATATATACAATTTAAAAATTGAATATGAATGTATCAAAAAGCTTTAATGTTTTGTCTTCCCCGCCCCCCCCCCCCCCGGTTAAAACACTTCTGAAATTATGAAGTTTTTTACTTTATTACTTTTGTGAATAATAAAATAAAACTTAATAATGAAATAAAAATTTACATTTTCAGTAGGCTCCATTATGAGCGTCATGAGAAAATGTTTTTGTTTTTTTATCTCGTACGAATCTACACTGCATACCGATAAGTTCAGAAATATTATCTTCTTCTTAACATTAATTAATTTTTCTCAGGTATTTTCCATTTCAATTTCTCCTGGTACGGGAAATGGGTAGAGGTGGTGATAGACGATTATCTACCCACAGACGGACGAAATCTGATCTACTGTCATAACAAGAATGAACCCAGTGAGATGTGGGGCGCTCTCCTGGAGAAAGCTTATGCCAAGCAAGTACATGACTAAACATTACCAATAATATAAGCATCAGTTACTCGTTATTTGTAATAAATCGTACAAAGAAAAGGACACAATTTACAAATTATTTTCATATCCCGTTCATATTACCATAATAGTCTCATGGTTCATCATGCGGTTTTGACCGATACCATGCACTTTTCTATTGTCCTTGTTTTCAGAACTGTCCTTAATACATTCTCATAGTCTGCAGACAGTAACCTGTAACGAATTTGTCCAGCCTGTTTCGTTCCCGTATGTACACTCACATACAACTTTCTTTCGGAGCCTCGACTCTAATTTTTCTTCGATCACCTCAGAAAAAGCAACGTATGCATCGTATTAAATTCCCTTTACATTGCACACATTTTACATGCTGTTTCTTGGTAAAGGATCTTGAATTTCTATATTTAGATTTTTAAGAGTAATATATCTATGAAAACTGGTTAATTGGCAGTAACTGCTGTAAATAATAAAGCTTCATTTCGTGCTGTAAGGTGGTAATTTCTATTTCTTAAAATATAATACAGTTGGAGAGAAAGTTTGAGATAACTGTGACCTACATTTAGGACTAAATTAGTATAATCCATAGCATCTATGCCATTTAGCATGTAGCTCCTTGACAATGTGTAGTAAGGTATTCATACGCAGACCATTTAAGGAGGGGGTGTCGGTTTGTGTGGAGATCTGACAATTGCATTAAACTCAAAAATGTTTGACTGCGACTTAGTTGGTTAATAGAACCGATTTTACCTCGGATAACCCGACGCGAGATATACGATATAATCGAACTTTTAGTGCACTCTCGTACTAGGCAGGTGATGAAATTCTATACTCTATTTGGTATTCCTTTTCAACTAGACTGAGAGGCGGATGTTACGAGGCGATTGACGGCGGAAAGCTACAGGACGCCCTCATAGATTTTACGGGTGGTTTGTCTGAAGTAATAGATCTGACTGACAAATCTCGAATTCCCTCGGACCTTTACGATCTTCTGTGGAAAAGTTCACAAATGAATACAGAAATGGGCGGAAGCATTCATGTGAGCAGAGTTGAAAGCTATTATTACAAAGTTATATTTCGCAATTGTGACGCTACAGCGTTGAATTTAATCTGTAGGATAGATATACTCTGAGGATACCGTGAAATAAAAATATACTTCATTCATATTAACTTGATTTTTGTACAGCATATTGTAGAAATTTTATATTAAGGACTCTCGACGTTTCAGATGTTGAAAATGTATACCTGTATGTATTTCTGTCTTGAGAATGGTATGTTTTCACATTGAGATGAATCCTAATCATTTTCATACATTTTGCTTGATTTTTCATCCTCATTCTCGACTCTGAATTAATTGTGCTAATCTTATAATTTGATTTCGATAACAGGAACAAAAAATCATAGGCACAAAATGCACTATGCGTATAAATAATATTTTGTGCATTTGTTAAGACAAAATTTGACCACACAAAACAATTTTGACACTTGTAAGGAATTTCTTTTTTATAATCCCGTGACTTATGCTTAACCTTCTTGTCTTGTACCAGCTCCCGGATGACAAAGTAAGGGGAGAAATACGAAGAGAAAATGGACTATATATGGGTCATGCGTACAGCATAACATCGCTTTCTGTGGTAGGTATTTAATTTTTTCTCTCTATCTGACTATGAAAAGGATAACGGGGTTAGATATCAAGTGATAGAATCTACTATTTTAGATTAATACGAGATTTTTTACTCAGCTGAGTTAAACAGGCCTGTTTGATTTTCACGTGATTATGATTTTTTGTATCTGATGGGAAAGGACATGAATGGTATATGCAGTCGAACTCGATATAATTTTCCACTTGATCTTTTAACGCGCATTCGTTTTGTAATCTGACTGCGCTGAAATGAAAGCCCATAGTTCTAGGTCACTGACATTTGCTTCCATAACTAAAGGGATTTATAAAATCTGTATTAATTTGGTGATTAAAAAGTTTTCATACCCATCTGGGGTTTTTTATAGACAAGAAGAGATTATGTGATGGCCTGTTGTCCATTGTCCATCCTCCGGCGTCTTTCATCCATTAGCACAAGTTTGTTATCATTTCTTCTCCTAAAGTACTTGGAGGATTGCCATGGAACTTTACAAACACATCCCAAGATCTGGTTGGTTCTAAATGAAAATGGTGTCGCTCAGATATCCAATATGGCCACTACCGAAGTCATTTTGGAAAGTCTTGTTATCGTCTCTCCTCTTGAACGGAAACTCATATCGATATGAGGTTTGCAGTGGAAGACTTCATATGATGTCTAGCTGTTTCAAAATAAAAATGATTCCGCTTGCACATCCATCTTTACAATATTGTTATCACTACTACACCAGTATGGATGGCATATCATCATGTGATTTTCATCAAAGGACTTTTTATGATGTTTAGTTTGGTACCAAATCAAAGAGGTGTCAATCTAACTTCCAGTACGGTCACCATGGCAGCCATCTTGAAATATTGTTATTGCTACTTCTCCTAAATAGAAAGTAATATAGACAAGAAATTTTTACCAGAAGACAATGTATTACATCTAGATGTTCCTGACTGAAAACAGTACCCGTCTGCCCTCAGATATGACCGCCACAATAAAAGTATTGAAAATCTTGTCACTATATCTCCTGAACTGACGGTTATATCAATATGAGGTTTTCACCAAAAGACTTCTTATAGTGTTTAGTTTATTGGTACCGATCTTACATCCAATATGACTGCCAGAGTGTCTAATTTTAAAATCCTGTCGCAAAAGAACATCAGATATGGTTTCAACACTCAAAAGTTGAAAAGGAATAAATGATTATATCTTGAATTCCTGGAAATTCTTTATGGACAGTAGAGCTTCAGTCCCGTCGAAAGACCCTTGTTTTACAATAGGTCGCTAGAGACAACATATCTCATTTGTTTCTTTTCTATTTGCTCCGACTGTGGCCACGTTTAAAGAGTTGCATTTATTTTATGTCAAAAATAAGCCATGTTCAAATAAAAATTCCGTTGATTCTGCAATTATTGAACAATCAAGCAACTGGAGTTTGATTGATTAATGGATTAATCATTTCTTGATTTGATTGCTCGATCGATCGGGGTTTTAAATATTTATATATTTTTATCATACCCGACTTAAATTACTTATTCCTACATCTGGTACGAGGTTCATCGGATTAGTTTAAACATGCGCAGAAATAATGCCCATGATCAATGTCTTCATTTCAACAGGTGCCAGACGGACGAAGACAGGCCCGCCTTTTGCGGCTCCGAAATCCCTGGGGTCATGGCGAGTGGAACGGGCCCTGGTCCGACAAGTTGGTATTACATAAGGCAGTTTCAGGGAGGGGTATCAGACTCTAAGTGAATAGTAGCTTAAACGTAAATGTGTTGGATCGGTCAGACTAATTAGACCAGACAGTCATAGCTTTACCATTTTGAATCTTGTATCCATTTACGAGAATATTTCTGAACCTCCAATTTATTTTTATAAAACGAAAATACCTCCAGGTTCTTTGATTGTGGTATACATTGGTACAGTCGTACACATTGACAGTCAGAAAGCTGGACCATCAATACTTTTTCAACCAAAAGTACCTCCAGGTATATGGACCATACTATACATTGCGTCTGTCGTACATTTTGATCTGTAGAGGATGGGCCACTCCTGTTTCTTGTGTATTACCGTCTCGTGTACTGATAGGATGTATCTTCGGAAGAGCTGTCCTTCAGAGGCGATAAAAGTGTTTGGCTCAATTACTTTTTGAAAATTAAACAAAATCCATGCTGGACCACACGGACTGAAGTACATGTTCAAACAATATCGTCTAGTAGAATTTTTGTTGGTATATACACGTTTTTTTTAGGTTTGGGTATTCGCCCTGATTAGCAGGTGTGGATAAACATTAATTGTGATATGTTTGACACTAATTGATTTGGGGCTCCAGTAAAACATTATTTCACTAAATAAATATTGTATAGACTTTTGTATAAAAAATAGTAATACTTTACCATTGTTTCAGATTTTAATGTTATCACAGACTTTGTGGAATAAGTATTTTGATACAGAGTCATGTTTTAACCGTGACTCTAAAGTTACTTATGTTCTATTGAAGCTGCAGACAATAGTCGTTTTCATTACTGGTTAATGTTTCCCTCTACTATCTAAATATACCGCACAAAATAAAAAAGGAAAAATCTTTCAGCATACGATTTGTAATCTTAATAAAATAAATGCTACAACCATGGCTTTGATTTAAAGGAATATGTACTGAAACCCTAGTAATAAGAATATCTTATGAAAGGCCGGTCATAAAGAATTCTTCACAACTTTAAGAATAATACACCGATTTATTACTGACAAACTTAGAGATTAATTGAAGAGATATTTAGATTTCCCCGTGGTAAAAATCAAGATTTATATGAATTTTTCAGCGACATTTAACCATAACTGATGAAAATCATTCGTAGAGAACTTCGACAAGTTGGTTCTGTAAAAGCAAACCGGGACTTAACGATCGGGCTTAGGAAAAGGCACATCCAGGAAATTTATATTTTGTATAGACAGTAATGGAAAATGTAAAACGTATGTTTGACAGAATTGAATTTAACACTGAACTTAGATATCAGCCGCTCAGAGAAAGCTTCAATGCAGATTAGCCTGAATAGGTCGAGAAGAAAGCTTGCATAAGGGTACATAAACAACACTTTAACTATTCTGCTTTGCAATAAAGTGTGTACACCTAATTAACTAATCATAGAGGTACAACAGACAAATAAAATGTACATAGAAAGAGAAAATTAATTTGTGTGATAGATGTACTGGAAAAACTGAGATGGCTGGGAATTTGTAAATGCATTTTATATATATATATATATATATATATATATATATATATATATATATATATATATATATATATATATATATTATAATGCCAGAAGAGGGATCAGTTGCAAAACTTAACAGCTATAAACACCACTTAAAAGTTCCGTATCTTACTTATAATTTTTGTGACTTTGAAAAAAGTCGTAGTGCCAGATTGAAAGTGCAAAATTGACACAGACACAACGCCATCTTAGTGCTTCTGTCACTTAAAAGCAGCATAAACGATTGATGTAACGCCAAGGCCGTACCTCGCTGAAGATGAATCAGAATTCGACATATTATCGTTCCGGATGCAACATATGCTTTTAAACAATCCTGGACAAGTAAATTGGGCAAAAACGTTGTCAGGTTTCGTTTATACGTCAAATAAACCCAAAAGAGATATCTACCAATAGTTTACAGAGGAACATATTATACTTGTGTAAAAATTGCAAAGGGGATAGATAATTAAAACCGCAAAGTACCAAACCTATTGTGTACACAATAAAGGCGAACAAATGACATTTGTAATTCAACAAATGTGTTTTACATCCGCGATTATAGATAATTAAAGCTGAAGTTCTTCACTAAGCTCTGTTAATAGGTATGTTTAGAGGTCCGACTCATAACAAGAGCATATATATATATATATATATATATATAGCATATATATATATATGTTGTTGTTATATGTTACATATATGTTGAGTGAGTATATATATATATATATATATATATATATATGTGTGTGTGTGTGTGTGTGTGTGTGTGTGTGTGTGTGCAATAAAAAGAATTGTTGTCGAAATATTTTTCAAATTTTTTATCTTTCCTATATTTTCACATTTCTAAATATATGAATATATGTTGATATTTTCACATGTGAATATACCAGATTTCCCATCCTGCGGTGTTTGATTGTTTGAGACGACAGAAGGTATACGTGCATTAACAAAAACGAACACATTGTGAACTAGAACAAAACAAAAATAGAAACATCTGTACATTTCAGACATGGAAATTAATTTTTGCTGAAACTCTGACTCCAAGCCGTTTAAAGTGTTTTCTCTTTAGAGAGTTCTGTAGAGTGATTGTGTATGTTATCTATTTTGTTTTCCCTTTCTCTCTTTAGAGAGTTCTGTAGTGATTGTGTATGTTATCTATTTAGTTTCCGCTTTCTCAGTCCAAGAATAGCTTCAGTAGTACATCAATAACTGTCAAAATGTACCTCTATCCATCGTTGTATTTTGCATATGCTTGCATGTCAACTATGTCTGTCTGGTCCTGTTAATATAGGAGAAATCTTTCTCTCGCTCAGCTGTGTAATGTATACTTATATTATTAAATTAATCATTCTTTTAATTCAGATTATATCTTAAAGACTGTCTTTATCTTCTTCTGCAAGATCTTTTAGTGAGTCGGTGCTCTGTACGTGGGCCTTTTGCACAGCTGAGCTTTCTCCGATATCGCCCGTTTGAAGACAAATAAAAACATTCAGAGAATATTTCATACTATGTCATTTGTCTCTTGGTTTTCTCAACGAGTCAGCAGATGATCTACGTACAACAAGAACTGTTTTTATTAACAATTTACAACTCTTTATTAAGTGTTGCGAATGTATGAATGATTTCAGATTATGCCATATTTTGTCATTCATATGGATGAATTTCAAAATAAATACTGTATAGACTGAATCACCATGTGCTGTTTCAAATTCACATAGTCTATATTGTAATAAATTTTGGAGGTGCGCATTTGGTTATAGCGCCCCGTTTAAGGAATTCTTAGATTTGTTTGATTTTACTTGTTTGATTATTGGAATTCGGTGCAATGGAAATATTCCGTAGCCCGAAATAATTAGCCAATTGTTAGGAGCCAACGTCACGGAGAGAAAGTGTTAGTGAGTTTCCATGATGCCATGGTCAGTGAGTAGCGAATTAGACCCAAACCGTATGACTGTCCCTGTCATAATGTAGTCCTT
>JAECUM010036136.1:16625-35313 GCA_016617855.1 Megalonaias nervosa
CGGAGACATGTAAGAAAATGCCTTACAGGAAAGAGTTACAGGTAAAACTGAGAATCATGTACATTAACTAATTAGAAAGGGACTCGTACTAGTCAAGGAGTTGAGTGATTAAAGGAAGAAAGGAACAAACAAACAATACATAGATACAAAGAATCATTGATATTTTGCATTACATATCGTAATAAATTTTGGAGATGCGCATTTGATTATAGCGCCCCGTTTAAGGAATTCTTAGATTTGTGTGATTTTACTTGTTTGATTATTGGAATTCGGTGCAATGGAAATATTCCGTAGCCCGAAATAATTAGCCAATTATTAGGAGCAAACGTCATGGAGAGAAAGTGTTAGTGAGTTTCCATGATGCCATGGTCAGTGAGTAGCGAATTAGACCCAAACCGCATGACTGTCCCTGTCATAATGTAGTCCTTAATAAAATCTAGTAGTGTACCTTGGTGTTGTGACTGCAGTGGCAGTATTTACGGTAGGAAACCGGTAAATTACACAATGGAATAAAATGAGAAGGGACTCTGCAGATATCGTTTATGTCGCCATGGTGGCAAATGTGATGTATTGGCGTAATGTGCCTTGGAACCATGGATTGACTGGCCTAAGGTGGCGTAGTTAAAACAGTTCCCTGTGGTAGGGGATATTTGTAGAGTTTCTAAAGCGTGAACTGCTGACGGTACGGAAAGTTGATGAAGGGAAACTATGCAAACGTGCGGTTGATAGATATTTGGCAAGTTGAGAAATCTGTGGTTTTACATTGATTAGAGTAAAATTTATGTATAGAATGGACACGTCGGACTTTCTAACTTACAACTGAAGTTGTATAGAAGTCTTTGGAAATTTGGGGTAAACTTATGACTTCTAGCGGGAATCGCGCCAGGGTTTGACACCGCTCGGTCAAGCAAAGACCCCTGGCTTGTAACAATACATATATATTCGCATCCATTCGGGAAGAATCTCAAACGCGTGGTTAAATCGATCAGTCATGACTTTAAAATGGTAACTTAGTTTACTAATCATTCATGGTGAATTTGTATATTTGGAAATAATTCCAAGCATGTACTGTGGCAGATGTAAATATTGGTAAAATAATCCATTTAAAGTAACATATTGATAGACACACACACACACACACACACACACACACACACACACTCATGATATATACGTATTTACAGGTTTCTAATGTGTAGATACTTTCCTTCAGTGTTCCAAATTCTCTCTCTCTCTCTCTCTCTCTCTCTCTCTCTCTCTCTCTCTCTCTCGTTGTGTTTGACCTCTTTGTATTTAAAATGAAAAAAATTGTCCAAATTTCAGGTAAGGGTTATTAGAAAAGTGCAAACACAAAACCCGCAAACTCTATCAGGGTATGTTTTCTCAGCTGAATGATCAAATAAGGCATTAACATTGTTATGCTGAATAAAGTCAATAAACCTTGTTCCCTTTACGAAGCAAAGACTAGAATCAAAACAATATTATTACGCCAAACTTCAAATGAGCTCTCCTTTACCGTTCACTACAATCTCACCTTAGTCCGCGTATTTTGTGTCTCGTGCTCTACCAATGTATTTATGAGAGAAAGCTTGTCAGAGATAATGGACAACAAAATGTAACGGACAGCAAATGGCAGTGGACTACAAAATGTAATGTACAACAAAATGTGTGTGTGTGTGTGTGTGTGTGTGTGTGTGTGTGTGTGTGTGATTTGGATTTTTAACGTATCATTAACAATTGTTCAGACATATCGCTACGATGTCTGCAGTGCGGCAGTTTATTGTGATGACTAGCACTGGGGCATCATGCCCAAACATGAAGCATGATGTCCCACCCAGTCACATTATCCTGACACCAGGCTGACCAGTCCTAACACTAACCTCTTAATGCTGAGCCCCAAGCGAGGCAGCTATTAGTGCTATTTTTATGTCTTTGGTATGACTCGGCCGGGGATCGAACCCACGACCTCCCGCATCCGAGGCGGACGCTCTAACCACTAGGCCACCTAGTGTAATGGACAGCAAACGGTAATGGGCAGAAAACGGTACTGAACAGCGAAAGTAATGGACGACAAAAGAAAAAGGACAACAAAAAGTAATGGACAACAAAAGGCTCTGTGCAACAAAAGGCAATGGGCAACAAACGGTAATTGGCAATAAAAGGTAACGGACAACAAAAAGTTTGTTGTTTTGTTTGTATAAGAAAGAAAGATCTTCTAAGGGCCTTTATACAAACTGCCATACATTTATCTTTTTCTTTATATAAGCAAATGTAAGTTTGCTTAATTGTACGATTAAGTGTTGTCATTGGCTTTTACTCTGGTGTGGCATCTATCAGTCTATGTTGAAGGCAGAACCCCAATTTAGCGCTCTTTGACAAATTGTTAGGTATATGGATTAAACTGTAATAAGAAATGAGAAGAAAATACTCCTCCTCTCTCGGATTTGTATATTACAAATAACCTTGTGTACAAATTATAATTGTACAGATAACCTAGTGTACAAATCATAATACAGATAACTAAGTGTACAAATTATACTATTACATATAGCAGAGTGTAGGAATTAAAATATTACAGATATCCGTGTATAAATTATAATATTACAGATAACCGAGTGTACGAGTTATAATATTACTGATAACCGAGTGTGCACATATTACATATAACCGAGTGTACAAATGATAATATTACATATAACCGAGTGTAAAAATTATAATATTACATATAATCGAGTGTACAAATTATAATATTACAGATAACCGAGTATACAAAATATATGGCAACTTAAAGCGATGAAAACTCTGAATGCAATGTACCCTGGATTAAAACAAACCTTCCCAAATGAACGTATTATTTGCAGATTTGAATCACTTGGATTGAATAAATACACCGTTGAGAGTCCATTCCTATCATTTCATTTTCAGATGCTATGACAGACAGTGTTTATATTCATACACCTTATACTGAAGATAAGATTAACAGTTTCACTACTAGCTTAATTAAATAAACACTGTACAATTATGCGGACTTTATTTAATAAATACAAATTAGTTTATTTTCCAATCTAAGCAAAATCCAAAGAATAGTTTTATCTAAGTCTAAAGATGTCTCTCTGCATTTTAGTCCACTTTATGTGACTTGCTTGTTTGTCCTCTCCCAAGCTGATCTGTATTACTTAATGCTGTGCAATGACTCAAACTATTCAACAGCTGTTAATGACACGGCTATTGGTAATAGCTCATGGAATAAAGGGGTGCTAAGTAGGGTTCATTGACAGGATCGAACCATTCACTGCTTCCTTTTTCTTCCAAGAGCATCTTTGCGCTAAGGGGTCTTTAATCCCTGATTGTTTAACACGATCGGAACGACTTTGGCATTTTCCGTGAGGTCAAGGAAGAAACCTCGGATGTAAATCGTCGTCATTGAGAACAATATTCTGAATTACTTTCGTTCACATGGAGCAACATGGCCGCGGAAGGAGATAACGTCACAACCAGAACAATCTCGGCCCTTGCTGTCGTGACATATGTGGTGCACTCCACCAAAGGCAAATCACGAAACACATCAAATTTATATGTATTCCTACAATCCTTTCGGGGTTATTTCACGACCTGATGTAAATAGCCGATCGATGTTCCGATTGCGTTCCATGTCGACCCTTAATATATACATACAACAATATTTTTAACAATAGCCCTCTTACGGATGGAGAGTTACTGTCCATGGTATGCATAAATCACTTGATCAATCAGAGAGATTGTTTCTTGATCAAGTGGGCTGTCAAGATGGTGACTTCTATGATGCCCATATGCCTTGACTCAAATTTGCATGCGACACTTGTAAACTGTTGCGACTCTGTGGTCATAAACTAAGTAACAGAAAGAAGCGAAACCAACAAGGTTTGTAAAACTTATCAACTGTTTTAATTATCAAAGTCATAAATGAAAATGTGAGAGGAACTTACAGTAATATGAAGTATATCCGAAATATCCCGAAAACGTTCTATTTAAGTCCAAAACAATGAAAGTTCCGTTTAAACGTCAGAACCGGTAATTGTATAAGTCCGCCAAGAATTATGACGTTATCAAAATGGAATTGTCAAGAACACTTTGGAATAATTATCAGTTAGTTCCAAAATCATATTATAGTCCAATGAGCACTTTCTTTTTACACTAACAGTCGACGCAAATATATTTGCGCTCAAAAAATATCTACGTAGAACATTAAACATGTCTGCAGACTTGATGTTACAACTGGAACACGTGAAATAAGAATGACTCCAAACTAGGAATGAATTTGATTGCTCAGTTCGCTCCTTATATACACATTCAAAAGTCTATTGCGACTATATGTCGCAATATACCCCACGTGACAGATCTTGCTATTCAACTTAATATTTAATAACACCTATCAATGTGATAGAACCCATCCAATGGAAATTAACTTAATTCTTCTAAGATAGCACCTGACCGACTTGTCCAATGAGATAAAAAGCAGAATCTGATAATCGTATTTGCTAATAATTCTTTTATTAGTAACTGTCAAGACGTACGTAAGTATCTAATTATAGATCCTATGCAGTGTTAGGTTCTTTAATATCTCAAACAAGACCCTATGTACGTACGTCAAATCCAGCTATAGGTAAGCACTACAATTTATAGTTATGAATTCAAATAAAAAAGAAACAAAGTCAGGACTTACAATGAACATAGATACATATAACATAAATGAAGGCAGTTATGATTATTCCCTACTATCTTTATTGGCAAAGGTATGGAACAATCTGACTGGATCAGTTTCTTTCGTCTCGTCCAAACAGATAGCGGATCAACAGATATTGTTCTGGCTACCTGCATATGCCAAAAGGTCGATATGAAACAAAGTGGCTTGACGACCCTTGACTAGCGCAGATGTTGCAAGGCATGAAGGGTCTATTCTTCCTAAGATGCAAGTTATCCATTTAGATTATCGCATAGGACAGCCATGACAGTTTTCGAAACACTGATGACAAACTAGTTTCTTGCATATGAAACGGTGCCACGGGTGGCCGAGTGGTCTGAGGTGCTTGCCTTAGAGATCACTATCATCTCACATCTGTCAGCTTAGGTTAGAGTCTGGACAAAGCCAGCGTGGGTATGTGAAAAGGCTTGCCAGTAACGTCCCGTGGGTTGGTGGTTGTTCCCTAGGTTTACATGGGTTCTTATTCCACTAAATATAGTGGTCGTCTTGTATAGCCTATCACGTGCTGAACAAAGGCAAACCAAGCAATATGTAACCTGGTTATGTGCCCTATGCTGAATAACGGTACGAAAATAAGCTGTCGCAGGGCAAACCATAGCTGTAGAACATTAAATCGGTCATCACTTGTACTTAAGACGACGACTATATTAGTATTCCAGTGTCCATGAAAACCGAGTAGAACAGTATCAAATTATACAAACTTAATATTTTATGTCATTGACGTAAAGTAACAGACACCAAGGTCAGTATAAAGTTTATGGAGGCGCTGACGCATGATGGACTGTAATATAGAGATACTTTTTCTTATATATATATATATATATATATATATATATATATATATATATATATATATATATATATATATATATATATATAAGAAGTATAGAGAGAGAGAGAGAGAGAGAGAGAGAGAGAGAGAGAATAACATTGGAGAAGGTGATTTTAGAAATTTTAGAAGGGCATTTTTTGATGAAACATCAATACGGATGAGACTCAAATAAAACCGAATTAACCCTGATTATATGGTCTTTGGCCAAAAACCTTGTTTTTGATCCAGTTAAGATAACATAATAAACCACACACCAAATATAATAGTTTATTATGATCTCGTTTATAAAGTGCAATACCAGATGCTCAAAGCTGTGACACAGTCTCTCTCTCTCTCTCTCTCTCTCTCTCTCTCTCTCTCTCTTGAAACATCTCTCAGGGTTATTCGGATTTTATTTGTCTTACGTCAAGTATCTAATGCATCAGATCTATGTCACCGTCCGTCTTATTGTCTCAAACATTTCACTAGAGCATTGTCATAAACTCTTCAGCTAACACAACACGATCAACAACTATTTAAAATGTATGATGGTGGTAATGATTACAAAACAGTAGCTACACAACAAAAGCAGCAGCAGCGGTAGTAGTAGCAGCAGCAAGAAGAAGATGAAGAAGAAGAAGAAGAAATAAAAATGAAATAAAAAATAAATAAATTAACTGTTGTACATTTTATTAATTAGGGTACGTATAACACGGTGTCTTTGCGATTGAGAGACACCAAATTCTGATAAAAAGGTGAACAGTAAGTGTATTGTTATAACTTTGGGTGAACACGAAAATTAGCACTTTTATCTAAAAGGGAAGGCCGTTGTAATTTGTATGAGAAGTCCTTCAGACACCGGCCAATAACTAGTTTTTCACCGACATGAGGAAGAGTGGATCTTGACATTGATGGACGAATTTATTTTGATATTGCATACACATTTCGTGACGGCGTGTATCAGGCACATGCTGGGATAATCGGTATATCACAAGCAAACGAGAAGAGACTCTTATAAAAGACATGATTTTAAAATCAAAACAGAGACATACACTCTATTAATCTCAAAACTTCCTAGATATGCTCTAGGACCTCTCAAATTTACTTTCAATTGGTATTTGGTGATATTAGTAGATACCGCTGTATTTGTTCAGCCAGTTGTCAAATAAGTTTGTTTTCCTTTTGGATTATTTTCAGGTTGGCTAAATTCTTTTCTTGAAAATATCTTCTTCAAGAAGAGAGCTATCCGAAGGGCTGTTATTGTTTCATATTCCTGGAAAAACATGGTCGTTCGCGTCCCAAACCCTCTTTCTCATACAAACAAAATATACGCACAAAATAAAAAAAATTATAGTTCTCATAAAAAATAAATCACGAAAGTTTAATATGGAATAAACATTATTCTTCCTAATTTCAATAAAAGCAAATAAAATAAATATTTGTGAAGATAATATTAAATATTACATTGTAAACAACACAAACACGTAAAATATGTTTAATTTTCGTGTCGATTAATTCATTGTTAGCATTATAAATATTGAAATTATAAATGAGAATTGTGTCTAGTGAAAAGATTGTAAAGTTATTAATTTTAAATTTAATCATCTACTCAAGGTTCTGTTGACAGAGTTGGAAGTACATGGCAGCTATAAGTACATTTATAACAAATGTACTGTATTTATTTGCTTCAATTGATACTTTAAGTCATATCACTGAAAAGATAATGAAGAGGAAACCATAAAAAGGTAGGAACAACCAGGACTTGAACCTTACTGCACATTTTGCATGGGACGGAAAGAAACACATACACGTACGTGAGTAGAGCATGTATACATACATACATACATACATACATACATACATACATACATATTGGACAGGAAGATAGACTGGTTGATTGGTATGCTGGTTGCTTGTGGCGTTGATTGATTCATTATTAGCAATATAAATATTGAAATCATAATGGAGAATCGTGTCCAATGAAAAGATTGAGAAATTATTAATTTCGTATTTAAGTATCTACTATGAATATGTTAAATAAATGATTGAAAGAAGAACCTACCTGTCTGTACGGCTGAAAGATCATTGGCTTTATTAGATGATATGCTCAAGGAAGATTTTTTCTCTCACTGATATTGTTTTGCACTAATCAAATAATAACAAAACATGTGATTTGCGTTTTATTTATAGATTTTATTAGTATAGGGACATACGTAAACTTGTTGACGATACTTTTTATGAAATTTACAAATCTGACCCTTGTATTTTTTATTTGAAGAACAAAAGAGTGAAAATATTGTAAAATGGGTGTTACAGAGAAATAAACGTATCATGAATGGTTACATATAGTTTCCAGCTTTGATATTTTGGTAACCATTATCACTGATAATTTTCCACTCCCTCACTCCATGCCTAGAGTGACTGAAAAGCAGGCTATGGAATTGTAAATGAAAGCATTTATCTTCAAACCAGTTATAAATATCGTTAGTAGTTACGTTTGAAAGCAAATTTAACGTTTGCAATCTATCTATAAAAAAAGAAATTTAAATTTACTTATCTAACATCTATTCGTGAATAGCCTTTTTCTATCTTGGTGTGAAGTTCGTTTGAGGGTTTGACAAATTCTGAAACATTTTTGGCACTAGGATCCGCATTTTACACCCCTGCAATCTTCCCACTGGAGGTATAAAATGTCTCCCGCAATGCGCGGTCATTGCCATATTTAGGTCTCCTGCCAGATTACTACAATGTTTTGCGAAACAGTGTGAGACTATAGCTATTAATTATAGCATGTGTACAAAGTATTAATTTAGGTTTATGAATAAGAAATATAAAGCTAATTTTTAAAAAAGAGTCTGTGATACTCCAGCTCGATCTTTGACAAGGGCTGGTTCCGTGCCAGAATGTACTACTAGTACCTTTGTCTTTTCTTTCGGTTATTTAGTCAATGGCTGATGCGTTTTGATAACGAATGCGTGATTATCAGGGGTCAGTTAATATATGAATAGCTTGTCTTGACACAACATACTCCTGTTTTTAGACCTTCCTGAGGAGATCTATCATAGATTACATCTTTAGGAAAATTGTGTACTCTGAAAACTTTAGCGGGACTTATTGGTGCATCTCCACCATTCTTGCCACTACTGCGTGTTGTAATATCACTGAAATTAAAAATTATCCAGATTTCATAGGCAGCTTACGAACCTACATTATTAGCAGAGAAGATGTTAATAAACAGAATTAATCTAAGACAGGGAGAAATTCTGGACTAGGTTAAAGGAGGGTCTAAAAGCTGTTAATATATGGCACTGCTCTAAAACCGTTAAAATATGGCAACATAAGTAGGTTATTCAGTGCCGAGGTAATTGGAATAAAGAGCCGTGCCCAGGATACACCATGGTAGCTGATGGTAGGATTGGAACCTTCTACCATTCGATTGTGAGTCCGGCATGCTAACCAGTAAGCCATCGCGGCATGTAGTTAGATGCAAGAAATATTAAAACATATGAAAACAATCTTGTGTATTTGACCTTGGTATCGCTTCCGTGGATTCGAGGGGAGAACCACAGAATAATACCCCTCTTGCAGATGGCTAATACACTGGCAACATAGGAATCAAGTTTGGCGAATTTTCACCCAAGAGGAAATACTGTTACTGACAGACAGAGGGTGTCACAACACCACCAAACTGTTGCAAATGCGTGTTGATAATCACCATGCTGCTAAACATAATTTTAATTTCTGAAAGTCTTTATCACAGAGTTTTGGCAACTTATAATGATCCGCTTGTGGCGTGATGAGGTCTTAGACCCGTAGGAAAGCGGAGAACTGAACGTAAACCTCCGGCTCACGTACCCTAGCACGTGGACTACACTGTGAATTGAGCACGATACTGTATAAGTGGAAATCTAACGTAGTGCCTATGCAATTCGTACCATATCATACGATTCTCATCGAATTCAGTGCATTTTCTTTCCATCACAGTCCCTTCCTTTGTAATGCAGTAGAAATGTCTTATCTTTGTAACGAGCAATGTTGGTTTAATGCGATGTTTTCGTTAGAGCCAGGTACTCGTCTAAAAGTGTTACTATACTGAGAATTTGTTGTTTTCCAAAATGAATGTTCACATTTTTAGGGGATTCGAGATATTGTGATTCATGATATTGCGAAGCTTGATTGAAAGAAGGACGAAAGCATACAACTGAAACTATGCTGTTTCTAATAATGAATTGTTTCCAATTGACTAACCAGTCTATGTATTAGTACATTCGTACTGAATGAGCTAACAAAGACATTTGATATGATAGGTTATTGAATTGCGTGACATTTTGGGATATGCGTGATGCAAACCGAGCAGTAGTATACAGTATGACAGTTCTAGACCAACTTGTCTTTTTATGCTTAACTATTTTTCACTAAACATCCTTCAGGTACTTCATTTGATTGTTAAAGTATACAAATTTACTAAACCATAACATCCGGTGCGCCAATGTATACTACGTACCATTTACTAAATAACAACTCACAGAATGTATATTATAGAAATTAATGATCAACACATAATCTGTTAAATGAAGAGAGCCTCGAAAATAGTGCAGTAAAAAGTAAAAAATGTACAAAATATACCTATATTTGAACCTAGATAAATATTAATACTAAAAAATATGATTCGGAAAGCGATTTACTTTATGTTCGCAAATTTGGAATACCTGCATCAAGAAATAAATTCATACACCACCAAAATAAAACACATACTATATGAGGGCCCAACACATTTGCAAGACATCGATTGAGACGTTGTGGAGTTCTGCTGTTGGTTCCTCGGTCAGGTCTCCAATTTTTAAATTCTATGGCCGATGCATATAAGTAACAAAAAATTTGATATATGGACTGTTATATGGCCGATGTTTATTAGAAAGCGAAAATTTGACAGATGGATTGTTCCAATTAAAATCTATTCTTTTCATCCATCATATAATTCACTATCTACACGGGGTTGTGCTCCACAAAAATTCATTCTGCGTTGTTCTTTTTCTGTATTAGCTCATTTTTAATTTGTTCGAGGTCAATATCTATTTTGTTTACCTCTGTATCCCCGAAATCTTCATCATAATTAATGCGGTTAAACAAACTTTTATATTCTTTTTTATTTTTTCTTGTAGGTTTAATTCATTTCACAATAGACTGGATCTCTGTTATTTTATTGGGGCTTCATCAAGACCTTTCTCGACAATATGTTTCGCTGTACAAATATGTTCTTGGTTTGGCATTCTTTTGTTTGTGTATGTGGAAGCATAGACTTTGCTGTTTTAGTGCTTTAAAGGCACACATGTCGTTCTGATGCTTGCATTAAACATATTGCACAAGATTCCGCTTACACATTGATGAACTTGTCAATACGGGCACAACTAAATACTGTATTTTCTGAGTTTGGGTATAAGTTAGTACCGTAGGTCACTAAGTTATAGTCACTGAAAGTTACTAATAAGCACTAAAAGTCAGTAATTCTAATTAACAATAGGCATTAATTATGCGTCATTAACATAATTTCAGCCCATATAAATATGTCAGTAAAATGTTGGTAGATATAAATTTAGATTTCGAAGATGATGAACCATTGCGCAAAATTATCAAATTGACTTGCGGAAACTATAATTATGATTAATTCAAACGGGTAGATGTCAGGAACGTTTAGTGGAAAAGAATGGTTGAACTCTAAGTGGGAATCAATAAAATTATATTCAAGGAGATCACACTCAAAATAAAAAAATAAGTAATAAAAAGGGCTGAAATTGTATTTGATGATTTTGTAATAAACATTCAAAATTACATGCGAAATATATAAATATTTTCCTTTAGGAAAATATCTTGGATGATTTCAAGCCAAATAAATCAATCCATGCCATGGTGATACCTTGCACGATATTTGTCATATCAATCGATTTCATGATTCACAAATCAATGTCTTCCAGAGGGAAATAAATAAAAATAAATCTGCTGCAAATAAGCAACGTCTTCCAGTGTGAAAAATAATCTGAAAGATTTGTTGCATAAGAAATCGAAATCATCTAGTTTAAAGCTGCATGCATATGCCGTTGATCTCGTATACATAGGAACAGAAAAATAAGAGACGTAGAGTAATAGAGGATGAACTTATTGATGGAAAATCTGTAGATTCTGTTGTAATAGTGAACTCACAAGGAAGGACGACACCTCCGCCGTTATTAATAATTACTTTTTAAAATGGTATGTGAATGTGAACAACAAACAGCAAATAAAACTAGTTGGTGTCCAACGTCGAAGATTGTTAGGTTAGCAACATTAAAGTGATATTCCAGCGTCGAAGACTGGCATGTGAGAAGTATCAGGGTATGGTCCATCGTCGGAGATTGGTATGTGATCAACATCAAAGTATGGTCTATCATCGAATATTGGTATGTGAACAACAGCCAGGCAGCGTTCAACAGCAACACAAGAGACTGTTCATAACACACGAGCAGACAGCTAAAATAAGAATTCCACCGCCGAAAAAATTATAGACTGAAATAGATCAAACAGCAACGATGACGAAAATCAAAGATTCGAAGACTCAGAAGGCATTGCTATAAGCAAACAATGTGACAACGTCCAAATATGATTGGAAGTTCGCCATAAGTTAGGAAAAGTGACGAATGTAAAGTTTCTAGTAAAAATAATCGGAATTTCTACATATTCTTTAGACTAATAGAAGCATATTTTAAGAAAATAGATGTCACAAAACAAACAGACGTGATTCAGTATCATTCCAATTGACACGAAAAGAAGCGGGCATTAATGACAAAATAATCATTATTCAACTAATTGTTTGTTCTAAAAGAAACTGAGATTAATTTACACTCATTAGTCACTTCGATGACGCATACTACACCGAGCCAAAAATAATTAAATGGACCTTTGATAGAATCGAATATCGCAAATGGCGAAATAGATAAGAATAATCCTCATACGTTTGAATGATTTGGTTAGAAGCAAACAAACAAAAACAAAATATACCAGTAGCAAATATTTCTTGCATGATCTCTGGTAAAGTTGAAACAAATCCTCAGTGAGACGATTAAAACACAACTTAGCAAAAATCATTAGCCAGAGAGATGCCCGGTTAAAATCGAGGATCTTGACGATATAAAGTTAACTTTGGTATATCTTTTGAATTTTACAAGATCATGAAATCCAAATACATTAAACCTTTCATGGCCTGACAGAAAAGTATAATAAAGACAGTGACGATGTTTCACATAAGTGAAGTTTCTTCTCTGGGCAAAATTTACAAACAAGAAAACTTTCATAAAGTTGAAATAAACATTAACATATACAGCTTACAAAAATATCTACTTAACATAATCTATATTTACAAGAAACATTCAACGAAAACCAAACAAATATGATATTCGGTATGGACAGCAATAAAAGGTTTACCCCCCACCCCCGCCAAAAGTTTTTGACTTTTTCAATACCAGTTAAAAGTTCCATTCGTCATCTACTGTTTTTGTTTTGAAGTTATAATGCTTAAGTCTGCAGATGATGTCTAACATTGTCACACACAAGCAACAGTAATCACATCCCAACAGGGTTCCGTATGTACTTCAAATCAATCTACAGGTTATATAAACCAATAGTTCACAGAAAATACGATGGTATTGAAATATTTTATAAACAACTCAAATATAGTAAATAACAATCATGAAGCTGTTCAGGGCATATTTGAATCAGTTAAGACGAAAATGCCTGGTGGTCTTTAAGACGTTTAAGGAAAGAAAGCTATACTTAATTTGTGCTGTGCATTTGAGGTGTTTAGGAAGGTGTGGATTAAAAACAATAATACAATTACAGCTAATAGCAGATTGCATTATATTTCTGATGCATGAGATGATGCAAGGTGGAATTATCATAATATCCCATAGGTACGGTTAAATAAATCACGAATACTATACTGATAATGTAAAACTGAACACGAAGGCCAATACAAGAAAGCTAAAGAATTTCCATCATAAAGGTACTAAATCGTATCAATTTATGTGACTTGGTCATGAGTGAATATATTCATGTAACAACATTAAATCGGTAACTGGTAAAGAAACTAAATGGGTAGAACAAACTCCGTTAAGAATACCGAAAACCAATAATAATGATTATATTTTTAGGTTAACTTCGAATTACGAAATCATTTCACGAAGAATCCTCTGGCACAGAAAACAAGCAACTTTTACCTTGTACCTAGTATCGATAACTTATCCAAACCTCAAAACATTTTCATATAACAGGAAGATACACAAAATGAACTGCTCCAAGGCTATCGTGTACATTGCAAATCAAAGAGAAGTACACCAATCATTACATTAATATTAAACTTTGTGAGTACACCTGATAGAAAGTTTAGACATCTCTTACAGTGGCCTACCAAGCTTTATCTAATATTCATCGACGCGAAGTTTTGATGAAGCATTTCTAAATTTAACCAGTGAAGTGGAAGAACTCAGAGATGAATTAGAAATAAGTAGAAGACAACTATAATCAAATGACTGTACCGATTCATTGTGAAAAGTGCGAGCAAAGCATGTAAGTAGAACACAACTATAATCAAATGAATGTACCGATTCATTGTGAAAAGTGCGAGCAAAGCATAGAAGCACTGTTGCAAATCCAGCCAAGAAGAAAACGTTAGTAGAATATGCAAAGAAATACTTTGAATAAAGCAAGTCACTCTTAAGCAAATCAAACAATCGTATGTAATTTCTCTGTCTTTAGTTATAAAATGCCCTGTGCATCATTTAATAGATGTATTTTGATATGTTATTGTAAGACTGACTAATTAAAGTTTTGTTCATTTGTGTAGTATAGATTATGTGAATATCTACTTAGTGAATTGTATACAGTTTATACTATTACTGGTTGTATTAAGTATATACTATTATGGGTTGTATTAAGTACATAATATTATTTTATCAAGTATATACTATTATGTATTGTATTAAGTACATAATATTATGGTTTCTATCACGTATATACTATTATGGGTTGTATTAAGTACATGATATTATGGTTTCTATCACGTATATACTATTATGGGTTGTATTAAGTACAAAGTATTAAGTATATAATATAATAGTATATAATACTATGGTCTGTATTAAGTATATATTATTATGGGTTGTATGCGTAACAGAGCATGTGCTGGGTGAAAATTAAAAACAAAATAAAAATAAAATAATACAAGGTGATCCAGAACTCTCAGGTTATATACTGCTCCACGTAGGTTAATGATAAGAGTATACGAACATGCACTATTAAGCACTGAGTCCTGATTTTTAGCACTTGTAATGACGAATATACCTTTTTTAGATTATCTTAAGGGCTGGGAATAACCTCAAGAATATCGTGTGACACCGACAAATGAACCGTTATATAGAATGTAAGATCTAGCAGATAAGGTGGTTGTACATGGTTAAAAATGGCATTCAGATGTATATAGTGTGGGCATTTATCGTGGAAAGCAGATAAAAATATAACCAAGGTGTGTTACTTGAGTTAAAATTCTACCGTTATAAAACCTAAGTGTCCATTATATAGGTAAATCAAAGTGGCCGTCATCTTCATCATTTCAGTTCTGACAATCTACTATCCTATATTCATTTATTCAATGATTTGAATATTACCTTAAAATTTCCTATATGATGCAATATTTTCTTACGTTAATTTTTTTTCTTCAGGTTTTATAAATGAACCTTCCTGTCTTTCTGGGCACGCATAAGAGGGGTTCCCTAATTAATCTTATACATTTCGTCACTAATTCAGTCAATCGATATAACTTTTTTTCTTGATAAACCTCGTCTCCTGAATATGTCGATGTATGTATGTACGTACATACGTATGTATGTATGTATGTATGTATGTATGTATGTATGTATGTATGTAATTCTACCGATCCATTTATTTGCCTCTGTGTATATACAGATGTGTGTTTGCCTGTCTACATAACTATCATGTTAGTCTGTCTACCAGCATATTTTACCTATCCATTTGCTTTCATCTAAAACTCTTTGCATGCAGATAAACCGAGGATAATATTTAAATAAAATGAATGCTTTGTAGTATCATGAAGTAACTCTGAAGTACGTAATACACCGTTTCAAAGTGGGCCCCGGAGTAACTCTGACGTACGTAATACACCGTTTCAAAGTGGGCCCCAGAGTAACTCTGACGTACATAATACACCGTTTCAAAGTGGGCCCCGGAATAACTCTGACGTACGTAATACACCGTTTCAAAGTGGGCCCCGGAGTAACTCTGACGTACGTAACACACCGTTTCAAAGTGGGCCCCGGGCGGCAGGGTGGTGGTCTAAGGCGCTCACCTTTACAGATAACTGACTTTTCACCTTTGTCCGCGTGGGTTCGAGTCTTGGTCTCGGCCAACATGGCTACGTGTGATAGCTTTTGTCTAGCATCCCAGAGGTCGGTGGTTCTTCCCGAGTTTTCCCAGGTTCTTTCAAATGTACTGGCCGCCATGTATAACCTAAGAGGTGATGAAAAATGACGTTAAACCATAACAACTTCCAAAATATACCTATCGTATATCCCAGCGAGGTCGGGGCTGTAGAATAATCCCGATGTGTCCTCGCTGAACATCGTAAGAGACAACATTGTGGAGACAACCTGCTGCTGTGTGTGCATCCCGTGCCATTGGAGTAGTGGATCCTGGTAGTTTATACTGCAGATTGCCATTCCGACGCAACAAACCTCTTTGGCCTCAACGTCCGCAACATGGATAAGTCAGAATGGTCAGGTGTGATTATTCAGCTGATAACGCCAAACTTCATGGGCTATTTAAAACATATTCAGTTTGACTGCATTAAAAATAGAATTAAAACGACCTTTCTGATTCACAAACAGTACATAGTTCACCTAACCTTACAAAGGTCATAGTATATCACACTGTGTAACTATGACAATATAAACGCAATATATTAACATAAACCTCCGTCCGCTTGGTGCGAGCCCTGGTCTCAAAGGAACCAGGAATAATTCAAGCAGAGACTCGGAAGACGACATTCGCTCGAGTCACAGAAATTGGCCAAGATGTCTCATCAATGAATCAAATGATAGGAATCAATTCCTAGAAAATCTGTTGTCCTAGCCATGTAAGTTTAGAAACTAGAATTGCGTTCTCTGTTTTGGCATACCACTTCGTTCTAACGTTAAAAATGTAAGTTGGAAATATTGCAAAATTCTGTATTTCCAAATCATCATCGTGGTTATGAAAACCTTCACAAATAATATGTGACCGTTGCAAATTCAAGATGTTTTCATAAAATATTCTCCTTTGCCAAAGTAAGTTCAGTGAATTCAGTCCATCCTATCATAGCCGGACGTCACTGCATATAGATGGTTTGAAATATGAAGACAAAGTCACAGCTGCCATTGCAACATCCCATGGCAATAATCCTCAATTTTTACTACAGAAAGTACAGCAATACTCAAAGCTTTGAACAACATTGACACCTTTTAAAATAAATATTACATCTTATTTTCAATTTCCACTTCCCCAATGAAAACCTTGCAAAATCTTAAACCCGATTAACTGATACCTTTGATATTAAAAATACATGATATTCTGGTACAGACTTGGAAACTGATTATGTACAGTAGACTGCCTAGTCATATTGGCACAAGGGGTAATGAAAGGTCATATAAATTAGCCAAAGTTGCCATAAAAGTTTTCCGTTTCCGAATGGAGGGTGAAATATATTAAATTCAGATGTTGATTAAATCAGCAAGTTGATCATACTTGGTAAACTATATCCAGTGCAAACTAGACAATGATCATACTTGATAAACTATATCCAGTGCAAACTAGACAAACAAAACTAAAATTATCCAACACACTATTGTAGGCGGAATCCATCACAAATAATAAATCAGAGAAAGAAGATGGAATTATTAATATCAAGCATCGGGCAAAACAAACTTATTGGGACCTGACTTTTGTCACGATTGTGACTGCGCTTTGTAATAGAATGTTTGCATACCTGACTTTTGTCACGATTGTGATTGCGCTTTGTACTAGAATATTTGCATACCTGACTTTTGTCACAATTGTGATTGCGCTTTGTAATAGAATGTTTGCATACCTGACTTTTTGTCATAATTAAAAGTGGTAAGCTATATGTTTTCTTGAATTTGAGGTCACGAGTTAATGGAATTTTCCATGGAAATTATTAGTTTTCCGGAACATTCCATTAGTACATTAGTTCATTTAATACTATTTGTACATTGGACCAGTCAAGACTATTGGTACATTAGGAAATTCAAGACTATTGGAATTAATTTGGAAGGTTTTATACTGTTGGACTTGTGATATAAAATTTAGGATTATTTGGGATTTAATTCACAATTCACAATACTGTGAAATGATTCTTCAATTTTCACGTTGTAAGTTAGAGAAATAAATTATCTGTTGATTTTACTAAACTATCTGGTTTCTCTGCTTTCTGATACATAGTTTAAGACCTATAGTGGTAACAGAAAATGGGGTTTGATACTTGATCTGAATTTCTTTTGAAATATTCCAGAGATATTAAAAATTGTCTTCAGAATAAAAGGTTTCTTTGCTTCGGAAATTTTCATTTGCCCTGAGAAAGATTTTTATTTCACACAATTGGGAAATAGTGAAACAGGTAAACATTCACATGTCATCTAATTTAGTAAACGTTGTCTCAAGTCCTACTCATTTAAGGATAGTCTTTGCGATTTATACAAGCAAATTTTGTCACCTTTTCAGGATTCTACATGTGTTACAATTATATATATATATATATATATATATATATATATATATATGTGATGTGATGTGATTATGATTTTTAACGTAGCTTTAACAATTGTTCAGTCATATATATATATATATATATATATATATATATATATATATGTGATGTGATGTGATTATGATTTTTAACGTAGCTTTAACAATTGTTCAGTCATATCACTACGATGTCTGCAGTGTGGCAGTTTATAGTGATGTCTAGCACTGGGGCATCATGCCGCAGACATGTAGCATGATGTCCCACCCAGTCATTATCCTGACACCAGGCCGACCAG
>JAECUM010036137.1:0-30220 GCA_016617855.1 Megalonaias nervosa
GAGAGAGAGAGAGAGAGAGAGAGAGAGAGAGAGAGAGAGAGAGAGAGAAGAGGCAGTTACTGAAGTTAGATTAGTCATTTTGTTTGAAAAAGGATACAGTTTCATCAATTTAATAATTTTAAGCATAGTTTTCTTGTCGACATGATATGTTCGTTCACAGATAAAACGATTTGAGTAATACAAAACCTATTTCGTGTTTTCAGCATCCCGCAACAAAATGGCACGAGACAATGATGGGTATCAGGCAGGTTTCCGTTTCCATTCAAATTTTAGCGAACTGTATCTGATTATAAAGATAAGTCTGATATGTTTGATTTAACAGGCGGTAACAACTATAAATACATGACACAAGATAATGCACATAATCTAGAAAGCATTTATTTTTTGATGGAGTGACGTGTGCATTCAAACAAAATAATTATAAATTACAGACTAACAAAGTAGTACCCATACCACAGTATTGAGAAAGACAAAATTTAATCACATGTAATACATATTATTATGTGTATTACTTTTTACTACTACTACTACTACTACTACTACTATTGCTACAACAACAACAACTACTACTACTACTATTACTATATTTTATTTCGTGGATACATACAAGTGAAACTCATACAAAGCAGAGAGAGATAGAAAGAAAGTTAGAGAGAGGTATGATGATAAAGGATGCCATTATGGGAGTTAACTGATACACTTTGTTTGAAAACGGGTACAATTTCATCAATAGAAACTTTTTCTAACATTCTTTTATTTTTCGACATGATCTGATTGTTCACATGTAAAACGATTGAAGTAATTCAAGACCAGTTTCGTGTATTCAACACCCTGCAACAAAATGACATGAGACAATGATGGGCACCAGACAGGTTTCCGCTTCCATCCAAATCGTCTCGGTTTGCAATTAATTATCTCCCCTTGGCGACTGTCCAGAAGGTGACACACAGGTATCTGTCTTTCTCTCGGCAACCTAGGGACCATATCAAATTATTGTGTAACTTTTTTCACTCTATTACTGCGATTTTCCTAAAAGATGAAAAATATTAATTATCGTACGAGATCATTGTCCATCATCCTGCTGAGATAATTAAGAACTGATGTATAGATCTGGTTCCCAACGAAAGTCGCTGCATCTGGCGTGAGGCAACAATGGAGTCTATCACAGACGGTCTCGTCACGTTTAATGCTGAATATTTATCAGCATGAATTGCCGAGAGGCTAAATCCTTTGTTTGGTATCTGAAATTTTGGGTTTGATTGTCTGTGCGACATAAGCATTGTATAGTGACACTATATCCAAGGCTGAAGACATTAATATTTTTTCTTTTGCAATTTGCATTTGTGTTTCTTCCATTTGTATGACCCGTCCATGCTATTGTGCTTCTGAAAATGCGTACCTTAAGGTAGAAGTATACTATATTAGTATAAGATCAATTTACAGCAGGTTTCATGATATCGATTTCAAATGTATCGGTCAAATGGACAACAATTCCTCGTTACCTTGATACTGTTGAAGCTGCTCACACAAAATACATACAGAACACATAAAACGAACAGTTAATCTCTGTTAATATCGTCTTCCTTTTGTTAATTAATTCGAAATAAATTAAGACTAGCGTCACGTCCAGATTAAAATATAATTTTGACACAAACTATATGTCGCTAAGTAATCCGAACGAGGCACTCCACAAATATGTTCACTATAACATGTTCATTTTCAAAATGCAATGCTCAGCAGTGCACATTTGTATGAAAAAACCCATCAAAACAACGAATGAGAACATTCAAAATGTAAAAATATTATTATGCATTTAATTGTATATACTCAACATAAAACGATCTAAAAAGTACCGTTAAAGATATTTGGCAGAAGAAAAAATAACACGTACCCTTAAAAAGATAACAGTCGTAAGGACCGTATATAAGAAACCGTAATCCTATGTAAACATAGATTTAGGAACGACAAGTCGTAAGATGGCAAATACACAGATGGTAAGGTTTAACCTCTTTTGTCGTCATGGCCTCGATGGTCACAGGTGGGTCAATCTGATTAAAATCATATATACAGTCCTACGAGGAGATCTGAATGACACCAACAAGAGGCCATGTTCTGTTGAACTTGTAATTCACCAATCGAATCACAACTTTCAGATCTTTGAAAGTGACACACGGCATTCGGAACATAACGTTACTAACCATTACTCTCCCTAAGACAAATTAGTAACGCATTATCTGATTGGCTACAAAAATAAGTTGACCAAGAATTCCAAGGTCACCAAAACGTGAACTCGTATCTGTCTGTCAGATGGCATCGGGTCACAATTAGTACTTCCAGTTCAGACCCATGAATGTAGTATTCTATTTTTAGAACGTTTTTTCCTCTCTCATTTTGGAGGTGGTAGAAGAGTTTTATTTGTGCATTTTTGGTAGGGATTTAGAGGTAATTATTTATTCTTGACAATATGAGCTTATGGTGTGCTTGTCTGTGTGTATTTCGGCGACAGTGCACAGTGAGTAATAAGGCCTTGGTGACGATCCGGAAGTGAAATCTGTGTTCCATTGCACGTTGGTTTGTTTACTGTCAAGTCTTTCAAAAAAATGCAGGTGAACCTTTGACAAGAATTTCACCGTGAAGTCATCTTTGAAGGTATTTTAGATTAACATATGATTTGTATTGATTGTCACACAGTGTAAAGTTCAGTACTGAGAAACAAATGTAGAGAATATATAGTAAAATTAATTGTGTCCTATGGCCAGATCTCCACGTAGGACTGTGGGGATCTGATTTTAATCAGATTGCAGGGAAGTTAAAAGATCGGGTGAACACGTTCTTGGGGTTGGCAATGCTATTAACTGGATGCTACTTCCTTAGAGTTTGAGAAATAAAAAGCAGCATAGAACAGGACAGGAAGTAAAATAACCAGCCAAAGCAAACATCCCGTCACAAACTTTGAGATTTTGTCGAACTTTATGTCAAAGGTAAATTGTTATAGGTTAAAATCATAAACAATATAGTGACACAAACCTGTATTGTTTTGAATTCAACAGTTTTCAGGGAGGTAAAGTAAATATTTCACGAATGTAACATGAAAGCAGCAGATAGCAATAGTCTGTTCATAAATCTAGATGAAATAAATGTTTGTTAAAAAAATATATAGTGTTGCAAAATAAAAATACACGAGAATGAGGGTGTTGATTTCAAACATAAAGACAATGTTAGCTCCGAGTTTCAGAAAGAATGCACACTTACAGATTAAATTGAATAATTAAAATTGTACACAGATAGAATTTGCTTCAGAGTAAGAGGAAAAGACGAATGAATGAAAGTGCAGTATGGGGAAAGAATAAGCTACCTTTGCGTTAGATAAATACACGCATTTGTATTCTGCTAAATTAGAACTGCAACTTCAAAATCTCTTAAACTTTGCAAGGTCAATTTATAATGGTTCTACGAAAGAGCGACGTAATTTATATAAGACAAGGCCCGATATCAAATGGCACATGTTGATCACATGCTGATCAGGCATATGGAGTATTTTTTTTTTAAATGATGAACCATATAAATTGCAAAATACGAAATAAATCTGAAATGGTTTATACGTTTGAAAAGATTGAAGAAAATTTATAAATTGCTAAAATAAACATGCCTGTTTATGATGGTTGTAATTTTGGATTGATAATGACGATTAAAGAAAATTTGTCAAGAAAATGTATTCTCTGGATGCTTTCTATACTGTTTTATATGACTGACATATAACAATATGTAATTACTTCGGTTTTACTACCATCCTGACCGCTCCGGTGGCCTAGTGGTTAGATCGTTCGCCTCGGATGCGGGAGGTCGCGGGTTCGAACCCCGGCCGAATCATACCAGAGATCTATAAAGCTGTTACTAACAGCTGCCTCGCTTGGCGCTCAGCATTAAGAGGTTAATGATAGGACTGGTCGGCCTTGTGCCAGGATAATATGACATGATGCTCAGGGCCGTAGAGAGCGATCATGGGCCCTGGGGTAAGAAACACCCGGGCCTCTCCTAGTTCTTGTTCAAATAAAAATTTTCTTTCATAAAATTAAAAAGTGTTGCTATATCCCCGGTTGCCCCCCCCCCCCTTTTGCCGGCCCTGATGATGCTATATGTCTGCGGCATGATGCCCCCGTGCTATATATATCGCTATAAACTGCCACACTGCAGACATCGTAGCGATATGACTGAATTTTGTTTAAAGCTTCGTTAAAAATTCAAATCGCACACACACACACACACACACATACACACACACACACGCGCGCGCGCGCGCGCATCCTGAAATCATGGCTATTATACAAATATCTTACAAATGTTGAAAAGCAATAAACGAGACAAAACGAAAATTAAATATATTAAATTTAAAGAATGTTTAAACCGCCTGAAAATAGTATAGCATTCAAATCTATTTTGCCCCAAGGCCACACCTCTACCTCTGAGACGATGTGCCCAAAGCATTCCATTCCCATTTTGATAATTTCATCACGAATGAATAAAACTCTGCCGAAAATTATTTTCATTCGCTTAATTTGCTCGCTAATTCTTTTGCGAGCTTACATTCCTTCTATACGATAGTAGGAGGTATGCATGGTTCAGGTGTGTGTGTGTCCTCTACCACCTCATCTCTGATTTGTTGTATATTAGGGATGTATATCTCCAGTGATGGAGAAAATGTTCCGAAACTTCTTTGAGGATTTTTCATTCCACATATTTTGCCACATGTTTATAAAATGTCCACCAACTAGAATACATATCAGCACTAGACATGCGGACGTACACACACGTGCGCACTCGACTGACTGAAGACGGCCATGCGATAATTCTTGTAACAATAATTTTAAAGAAAATAATATTGAAGCCAAAATAAACTTTAAACAGATGAAACTGTTTATTTCTTTATATCACTGAAGAACAATTAACCTTTAGCATTATATGAAAGTTTCCGTTGAGATAGCGGCAGTTAATGTTACACAGATTTTAGTTTAGATTTCAATGTTTCTATAGAAATCATCCTTAAGGGTTTTCGAATATTTCTTAACTACTTGTGAAGCTTTTCTTGATTTCGACTTCATCGTAAATATGAGCTTTTTATATTTATTTTTTTAAGAAGACAAGAAAATTTGTCAGTAACCAATATCTAGCTGACAATGTTAGATTGCAGTAATACACATGTTAAATTCTAAAACATTTTGACGGAAATCAAAACAGCTTTTCCTAATAATTTAATGTGGCAATACATGGGTGGATAGTTTTGTGTTTGTTGTTGTTGCTGCTGTTGTTCCTTTTATAAGTTTAATTGTTTGGCCATCATCATATTTAGTTCATTATTAGCGTTTTGTTTTTTTTTTAAATGATTACCAACAATGTAAAAAAAAAAATATCGGCATGCTTTTTCTCTTATGCTGAAGGCAATGATGAATTTCTATTTGGGTAGAATGCCCTGTTGGGAACATTTGTTTTGCAATACGCAGACAGTATCTTTCGCGTGAAACTGTCAGAAAAAAAAAGGAAAAAAAAAAAACAAGGAAATTGTTCCACCGAACACAAAACATTTTTATCGTTGCTAGTGCGTAGAGCCAGTCCGTTGGTATCGACGATGTATAGTTTACCAGTGTGATAAAAATGCCAGTTAAGTGAAAAGGTATTGAGGGTAGAAAAAGACGTTCGATTGACAATATAATTTGACCAAAGAATCTTCCCTGTTTACATTCACGTCTAATTTGATCCTAAATAAGCAATTCCCGCAAGGCGATTAACCGTATCTCATTTAAAAGAGGTAAAAACAGGATACACAAGGTATATTTTGTAACAGTGGTTTGTCACAAGCGATTAATTACAAACCCATTTAATCTTACATGTTTGATCTGGGGGTGTTCGAGACAGGTATTCAGTCCGTATTTCCGTGTCACACATTTAGATACGAACCACTTCGGTACCTTCATTGACGTCCGCGCATATATATTTTTAGATGCTGTGAATCGAACTTTTATAAATCCCAGTTTAGTCATAGAGTAAAGTTGACAATATTTAGAATGGGTAAAAAAGGGGGTAGGTAATAAATACAAAACCGCATCCTACGCTATATCAGACCCTTTGTTTCAGCCGATTAGGAACAAAATACGAATGCTGTTTTATGTATATGCCACACGCAGGCCCGGCCCTAGGATGTGCGGGACCCAAGGCAGCAAGCGATGAGCGAGGAATCCCAAGCAAAAAAAAAAAATTGCATTGCGGGGAAGCTCGGGGCCCAAGGCGGCTGCCTCGTTCGCCTTGAACTAGGGTCGGGCCTGGCCACACGTATCCTATATTCATCTACTTTCAGTGTGAGGTAGGTAGATTTGTAAAAGAAGCATGTAGTTTTTTTTTATCCTCAATCTGACCTGAATCAAATTAGTGAATTAAAAATACACATGTTTAATTATGAATTATGCCCGCATTATTAACGTTTGCATTGTCCCAAAAACATCATGTTGTAAATATTGGAGATATAATAACTTTCAAACTTTTCTAATGAAGTGATATAATGCATATGTATTTTGTATGATAAGAATTGTTTGTTTAGTGATAAAAAATAAGTAAAACCTCTGACAGCAGTATAATCTAATATATTTGATTTGTCTATGAGCAGATAAGGGCCACATACGTCGATATTCTCTGAAAATTTCATATAAATCACATTTCCGCAGCAAATCAGATAAGTTTTCATGATTTTTTTTTTGTGCAATATTTGACTGCCGCGTACCGGTGATACAGATGATAACGTGCCCAAGCCTTTTTAAATAATACCCTCCCCTTCACAATAGGAAAATTTGAGAATTTTTTAATTAAACGCTCTCTCTCTTTCTCTCTCTCTCTCTCTCTCTCTCTCTCTCTCTCTCTCTCGTTTGACTACAGGAGTTGCGCAGATGGTTCATAATATAAATACATTGTTTGTATTGACGCTGTTTAGGTTGACTTTTACACGTCTCGGTTAAAATCAGTATGCATCTGCAAAGGATACCCATATCACTTTTGTTTTCTAAATTTATTGCCGGTCGTACTCTTATGATCTGGTATCGTCCTCCTATTTAGAAAATTGTCACCGAAACATCTTCACAGACAGTCCTCTAGAAAATCGTCACCGAAATATCTTCATAGACAGTCCATTCATCAATATTTTTGCCAGTCTAGACATCTAGTCTCGATTTTTAGCATTGTCATTAGAAACTCAATTATAAAGCCAACCTAAACCGATTTAATTCCATTACGTTATAATTGAATTTTAACTGAATTATACCAGGAGGTTGTACATTACCAATTATGATCATTACGATTCTGTTGGGGTTCCTAATTCGAAGTTCGGTCTCCGTTTTTATGTAAAGCATAATTTTAGGAATAATTTCACCGCACGACATCTTTAATATTCTTCAGTGCGAATACATTATGTGCATCAAGACAATTAAAAAATTAAATAGAAGGCACATCGTGAAAATTAAATATGCATTTATATATGTTGAAAACGATCAAAAGGATTATATTATAAAAAGTCACTTGCATAAATTTTCGTATTTTATTGCTCGGAATAAGAATTATGAAGAAATCCAGAAAAGACAACTAGAAAAGCTTGGCGACTGAGTAAAACACAATGCTGTTTATAAAAAGGGTATATCCGAATATATTTGAATTGGAGTGTCCAAGCCCTGGAACGAAGTATGGGTTTGAAAGCCAGGAAAGCTAGTAAATTCGATAAGATATCAAGGCAAGGTAGAATGTTTTAATCGCTCGAAGTGATGACGATGTCCTAATTGTTATGCTAATGACTTTTACTATAATAATTTATAGCATGTCCGTTGTTTTCATGATGACCAACAGAGCCGTTTTTCATTGCACCTTACCTATGACTATGCTGTAGAGGCGAGGAGTTTATGGGACGGAGTCCTCGATTGGACCCAGTAGACGAACCCCACCCCTACCCCCATATAACTGTAAAGACAAATTGGTCTTGAAAACGTTCCGTTTAGTTTCACTCGCGTTTTTACGAGATGGTGGGATGAGGTGAGCAGGTGGTTATTATTTTTAAATTAAACGTCATTTGAAAGATAGTGCGAAAGTTAATCAATAAATTAATGACTTTGTGATGACGGTTATTGCATGGTCAATTTTATTATAGAGAAAGTAGTAAACGAGTAACTCTCTCAACAGTCATTGTTCAACCTCACGTAAATAAATGAGATAAAATAATTTTGGCTGTAGATAGAAGGGTCTTTTCCATTGTCTTAATCTTCAGCAGAACCATTACGGTTGAGTCAAATGCTGTGAACTCCACCAAATTACAATACAACTATACAAAGCCGAACTTTTATTAGTCTACCGAGGCACATCAGGCCACAAAAGGTTTACTAATTTCAAGTAGACTTGCTGATGGGCTTGAGTAATAAATTTCTATAGTTATTATTCTAGCAATAGTTAAAAATGCATCATGCAATGTATTTTACAAAGCATCTGACAATGTACCTTGCTATGTATCATGCAATGAACCTTACAATGTATCGTGCAATGAACCTTACAATGTATCGTGCAATGAACCTTACAATGTATTGCACCATGCGTCTTACAATGTATCTTGCAATATCTTTACAATGTATCTTGCAGTGTACCTTTTAATGTATCGTGCAGTGTTTCATGTAATGTATCGTACAATATACCTTACAATACCACGTATGATGCATCTTACAATGTATCTTGAATGTATCAAATAAGTGTGAGGTTCGTTCATACAGATCGCAAGTTACAGGATCCTGAAAATCGCTTGTTTCTTTGTCACATTTCCATTTTTTTTATGAAGAATATATCAAGACATTACTGCTGTTATAATCCCGATGTCATTTTATAAGTATATAATTATATCGTATTAAAACGTTTAGGTAGGGTACTGATCTTTCCGGAAAGGAGTCATTATTTGTAATTAAAGATCACATGAATTTAGTATCAATAAGTAGTTCATACAAAATTATATATTTAAGTTGTACATCAATCGTCTCGGTTTCAGCTACTTTCACGATGGAAACTGACCAACTGTAGCCAAGGTTTGTGCCATGATTGTCGAGCGTCAGGATATGAAAAATTTCATTGTATCTATGCGGTATCATCCTGCTTGCAAACTGGAACAAACGTTCAACAACTAAAGGGCTTATCTTCAAGCAATGACAAACATTTCTAACATAATCTTACGTAACACTGTATAATATTATATACCCTCTTGAGCGATTCTTGAGTATGTTGTCATCATTTATTGCATGCCATCAATTATCCAGTTCATCAGAAAGGTTACTTTCCCCGAGAGTGATCAGAAACCTTGTAGCGCATGCGCATCGGATGAACGACTTTGTTTCCTCGCTGCCAAGGATGACATCAAATAACTGTCGCATGATGAGACTACATGTGAGTAGATGGATGCAATCACATTAAAAACAACAACAGCATAAACCTGTAATTTTAATGAAATAATTGTTTAATACATATAACAAACACATAATCAGACAAGTAATTTGAGCTGGGTGCTTGTATGGCGTGGAGTGTGATAGAAGAAGGACATTGGAGCACACTTGACCTTTCATGTCTCGGGAGATCCAACCTACTCCATTCAGCAAATTCAGCACGATACAAGAACCCGGATCAAATTACGGGACTGATAACCATTATAAATGACATCAGAGTAATTTATTCTTGCCAGTAAACAAACTATAAATCAATTCTAGTTAGATCATATCCACACGTGTGATCTGTTTACACATCTTTAAATATGAAATTTCATTGTAGGCGATAAGAGATAAATGGACAAAACAAGCACCAGATGTATACTTGCCTGCCTTCTAGACAGCTCCTGGAGACTCGAAAAGTGTTTTGTGCTTGGGACTGTGTGCACAATCCCAAAGTGAATGAAATTACTGGAATTCAAATAAAATATGATTCATGTGATGCATTGAATGCACGTTGAAACAAAACAAATAGTTGGTAGACTTAGCATTGTCAAATATCTCCATCGTCTACACACATGTCCACATTGACATGATCACCATACACAAACATGAAATTAAAAAATCCACCAAGTTTATACGTATCTATTTAAAATCCACTGAACAGTTGGGTGCAATCTTAAGTAACCAACTATGTCATTTTCAGGGTATCGGTATGTCATTTACTTGCTCGTAAACAAGGACATATGAATGCCTTGTGTGTCTGTCTGTCTGTGTTTCTCTATGCATGTATGTATGTATGTATGTATGTATGTATGTATGTATGCATGTATGTATGTGTTTTTGAAAATTCACAAAGCAAATGAAAATGAGCGCTCCTTTTCAAAAGCGAACATAATTTATGAAATAACAGATTTTACTACAATCTACTTTACAGTTCCCATACCATGAAACTTTTAGCTTGCAAAAATCATGTTGAAATTCATTCTTGTATAAATAGGAGAAATGGGCATTTTGCATCGCAAAAAGTGCTATTATGTACATGGGATATGTGTCTACATCCATCACCCTATTTTAAGCCTCTTGATTGTGTCCTTCATCTTTATTTAACATATATGAGGTTCCTTGGATATATTACAACAGAAAAGCCAAAAGTTGTTTGGGCTTTTTGTCTGCATAGACGTTCACAAATATAAGTGTGGAGTTGACGTTTCATGACAGTTTTATTTGTTTTCACAAACTGGCATTAATTCCCATCTCAACTTGCAGCTGAATTCTCCACAATAAATAAACAATTGATTAACTGGTGACCAAATATAATAATAGAATGAATTGTATAATGATAAAAAGGTAATGAAATTACAGACCAGCAACAAATATATATGTAGATGTGTTCCTACTCTAATCTCGGTCATCCAGATTCTCGCGTGACTCCAAGGACGGGAGTTTCATTAAGGCCTAATCGCTCATTTCTTTCACCGTTTTATTTTTTTATTTTTTTTATATTTTTTTTTTTTTCTTGGGAAATATGCCATTTATATCGTCTAGTACATGACACTATTTGTGCACAATGATAAATCTAAACTTAAGATGCGATGAAATATGTTGGTTGTAATGGTGCAAAATATTGTACAGATAATGTCGCAGTACATTCTGTCGGGGTCAGTGTGACACGTAAACATTAAGTTGGACGTATAGGTTAGACTCGCAATAAATTGTTGACTGCGAGGCAGGGAATCTGTTCTGTTTTTGGCATGAATTGGATTTTAAATAGGACTCGCGCAGTTTACGGTTAGAGCTAGACAGAGTGCAATGCTAACGCAATGTCAACAGCAGTAAAATGACAAATGACAGGAGTTGAGACGAACCAGAGAAAAAATTTAGGAAGTCGTGCTGCATTTGAAACAGGTATCATAAAATGATATTTTCCAGAATAGTTATCAATAAAGGAGGACTAGGATTATTCTTACTTCTATGGGAGTGATAAAAGTTTTTAGCGGTTAAAAAAGTGATCCTGATTGGATAAGCTTATCGAATGTGTGCTTTCCCAGACGGAATTCAGGGTTTTAGAATAGTTCCCCTCATAGAACTAAACATTTCAAATTTTCTGCCTAAGGGAAAGTCTTAAATACTTATTGTTTCCCGTTAGATTGTCTGAAAGGGGGGTGGGCATGTCGGAAAATGAATGACATGAAAAGGAAAGATCCGACATCATGGTTAGGTGCGAATCTCGAATAAAGCACAAGGTTAGTCTCAAATACATACGATGTGTTTATTAATGTGAGTCTGTAATTATTGTTGAATTTATTCGTTTTAAATTCATACTTCACTTTTTCCTTGCGTTCACAAATACCGGTGCATGTTTTATTATTCAGGTTGCAAGAATGTATACAATATTTTCGTGAGACAAACGAGTACAGATTTAGAGGTGATATGTACTAGAAATCATGTAATAATATTTCATCCATTTCTTCTGACGCAAAGTGTGTGACTATGTAAATTACCTGTCTTAAACGATTTGAATCATTTAAGCTGAGGATCGATTTCCCTATGTCTGAAAATGTATGCCAAGGAATCGATAATCATCAAAGTAACGTAGTTAGAACAAAGAGTTAAGCCCATTAAATCGTGTATAATTAACTTGTGAATTCTCTTCAACCGATAATGCATCTGACGTGTGGCATAGCTCAGCTGGTAAATGTATAGCCACTGCAGGGTGTGATGGTTTGCTTACAGAGGTTTAATTATGTCATGGTCTCAGTAGGGATGCGACAGCAGCTAGGCAGGAAATAAATTTACGTTATTTATATTAAAGTATATCAATATTAGGAGCGAAACGACCACAACTAGTTCTGTTGAATTCGACAGACGATATCTGACGAAAAAGAGTGGGGATATTTGTTGATCCCAGGAGAAGGAAATCCTAACATGTATTTAGGTTGGTAAATATATCTTTATTTGAAGGAAACACGAAATCGTTCCATACGGACTGCATAATGTAAAGATAGCGCAGACTGAAACCAGGAGGTTCATGACCTGAGAGGCCAAAAGAGAGAAAAGGAGAGAGAGATAAGGAAAGAAACGTAAAAGCTAATCGATCACCAGCAGCGATTGGAAAGGACCGGAAGCACCAGGTGATGATGTCATGCTAGCAGTCTGATTTCAATCTGTCATTCAATCGTATGATGAAATTCGTTCTATCAATAACAGAACGGCTAAACTGAAATTCGCATAATTTTGTTACTCTGTTTCTGTGAGAATGTGAATCATTCTCATATCATGTTCGATTTATTTTTATGTAATTGATTAAATTGTTGTATTTTAAATACGGAGGATCGTCTTATTCTATTCTATATCTCTTCTCAGTCCTGTGTTATTCTGTCCCTTGATTTCATATTTTATGCTATTAATTACTCGAAACGGGGAATGACACCGTAGTCGATCATCTCCTTGATAACGATAACCGAACCAAGAGAAGCACCACTCATCCCACTGACATTGGTAATGATTTGTTTGTTGTTTGTTGATTAAACGCCATTTTTCAGCATATGATAGGCTATATATGGCGGCCAGTGTGTTTGGTGGAAGAAGAACGCGAGAAGAACCCCTGAGACCCGGGAAGTTACTGGCAAGCTTTTATCACATACCCACGTTGTCCGAACCGATAAGGACAGAGGTGATCTGTCAGTGATCTATAAAAGCAATCGCCTTATACCACTCGGTCAGCTAGGACCCCTGTTGGAAACGGGTAGATACGAAATTCCACCCCAGGAAAATAGAAAGACAGGACATAATCCCCTCTACAAGTCTAAAGTTCAGATCTTTTTAAACCATAACCAATATTCGTCTTTGAAGTTTTGAATCGACTTAGTAGATAAAAGGCGTATATTGTGTGGGTTAGATGTAATATCTCAATAGTCAAGGAGAACAAGATACCTTATGATCATTCTGATCTAAAGACATTTGCACGCGCATGTGCTTTATTACCTCGATTTCATAAGAATCATTCACATGCTGTTAATCCATCGCGCTAAATCTTTCTACAATGTTTTACAAACTTTTTTTTTTTAAAAGCATATATCATATTTAAAATATACAGCGCCAAGATTCTGTGACATATTTTGTTAGACGGAGGAATACGAACTCCCATGTAAATCGTCATAAATCCGTTGCATCCGTTAGAAACAGAGCATTTTGGTATAGAGATGGATTAGATACTTCATTTACTGTGTTTGACCATTATTGTTATATTTTAAAAGCTAAGCCATCATTTTACTGGATAAACATGGAATTAGATAATTAAATTAATTATGATGTATACTGATGATATGTCACATTTCTTCTTTTTCCCCTTGTCCCGTTTCAAAAAAGGCCAGTACCAGATCTTGTAACTCAAGCCTATAACGATAACATACCGAAAATACGTTACCAGTATAGAGGTATATTTGTGACGATTTGAAAAGTTAAGAAAGATACCCAAATTGGGGTAGGGAATTATATCCTATCTTTCAACTTGCGGGAGCGGGGGTATCCAAGAGGGATTTTGTGTTAGGGGGATTTAGACCTGTTAGTAATGACGCATATATAAGGTACACAGCTTTATATTCCAAGCGAGTGTCTCAGTCCGAAAGTTTGCACGATGTTAGTGTTGAAATGAAGATCTAATTACCTGTGCATTTATTAGGACTTCTATAGAGACGCGGTGGCTCAGTGGTTAGCGTGCCGGGCTCACGACCGAAATGATGCAGGTTCGAAACCTAGCAGCTACCCCGATGTGTTCTTGGGCAAGTCACTTTACTGCAGTTGTTCCTGCACTATACATCCTACTTGTGTTGCTGTGCCGTAAAGCACCAAACCAAATAAAAGCGTGACTCGTCCATAATGTGACATAAAATATAAAATTAACATTAACTAGCGTGCAGGGGTGTGTTGGGCGGTGGTGTTCTACATCATAATGTTTAGCAAACGACTACTGTAGTATTTACGTCAAAAATTATGATTTTTATATATGTAACACAACTGATAACACCTCACCATGTCACAACTAACGTTGTAACGTCTTGCATTGGAAAGACATAATGGCTGAGACATCCGAATGTATTTCAAAGCCATTTCACTACACTATTCTGCGAGTTGGTCAAATAAAATAAAATCAGTTTTTTTCGTAATGTGACAAACTGAATTTTATCTTTACGTCCATTTGTTAATGAAATTTACGAAACTCGTTGAATCATTTCAGTCATTTTCTAGCCAAGTCTCACAAAATATAGAAATTATTAGATTCGCTTAATAAAATACTGTCCCATTCTGCATTCTTTCTTGCTCTCTGCCAAACATCGAGACCATAACGCGCGTAGCTATTACTATATTAATAAGACCGAAATATTTTAGCAAAGCCTTGAATTGATGCAGCTCCGAACAACAAATGTAAAACGAATTTAACATCTGCTCAAAATAACTTGTTCGACCACTTTACTCATTAAATCTACCTTCACCTTTGTCAAATAAAGGAAGCTAGACTGGTTATTTGAACGTGGTCTGCTCAAGTCCGTAATCCTTTGTCCGCCCAAACCGATTCCGCAGGGCGCATTTAAATCGGAATGCGGACCCACTTGGCTGGCTTTAACGAGGGTATCTTTGCTTGATTATTTGCCCGAATTTCTGATAAACGAAGATAAGATAACGAAGAAAGATTTTCTGGTACGAATCAGAAACAGCCTTTCAATTCTACATTGGGATAATTATAAAACTAGTTGGGGGTGGGGGGGGGGAAGAGCACTTCATAGCTATACACATGTTTGTTTTTCTTTTGATGCGGTTTAGGATTAAACCTAAAGAAAAATTGTCAATCGGGGAAAATTTAAATCAGAACCTCTTTTTATGACTAAAACGTGCTTAGGCGCGAAAGTATTACTTTAAAGCACAAATTCATTCCTGAATGCTTTCATGGATTTTTAATATTAAATGGAGAGTGAAATGGCTAAAAAAAAATTGCGTACATATATTATTTTCCTACCCATCGCAGCATATACAATGCACATCCGCGAGATCCTTACCATAATGGCTAATAAAGTTACAGATTCACCAAACAAAACACAGTATAAAGTTGTACACTTTTCTTGTACTAAACTAATATGTCCCTGTCTGGCTTAGCGATTTATGTCCATGCACACGTGTCTAGTACCATTTATCAGTCGTTATTACCACTTCACGGGTCACAGTTTGACATTTATTCTGTAAAGAGAGTGGCGCATTAGCTGTCTTTCGTTGATGACAAACGCGGTTTTATGGGGTGTTAATCAGCCAAAAGTTTTATTGTCCATTTTTTCGCTCTTTCCAAACATTATATGGTATAAAACAATCCCGACAGCCAAGTCTGAATTCAGTCATTGTTCTGTTTCTCTACGCATAAAATCCCATGTTACTAAGATGAAGTTGTTCCTATTTGGTGATATGAAGAAAACACAGTATATGCAGTCCTACAAATTGTCCACTGATCTAGTGATTTAGATAGAGAAAATGTGTTTCTGTATAGGAAATATAATCACCATCAGTGAGACAGACAAACAGACAGACACATGAAGGGGCTCTTCCAGCATGTGAGAACTATATTTTTAAAAATATTATTTAAAAAGTTTAAAGTTTCACCACGTATAGTGATTATTGTTGCTCATTCAAAAAATAATGATATCAAAGTAAATCAAAACTTGGTTCTTGTTTCCAAATCCCGTCATCAAAATTACACGAGACAATGATAATTTCCAAATAGGTTTCCTCATCCGTCCCAGCTTATTCGATTTACGTTTAATTATTTCTTCTGGCTATCTCTCTGGAAGACGACAGCAGGGACACTGTAATTATTTTCGGTGAACTTTAGACATGATTTAATTACCTCGTCACCTTTTCCTTTTACTTCAGAACATATCTGTGAGAAAATTGCAGACTTGTTTCTCCAGACCTAACGTTTCATATGGCGTGTGAGATCCATGCTATAAAACGAATAGCGGTGAGTCAAAGCAGACTTGTTTCTTCAAACTTAGAGTTTCATATGGCATGTGAAATCCGTGCTATAAAATGAATAGCGGTGAGTCAGAGCAGACTTATTTCTTCAAACCTGACGTTTCATATGGCATGTGAAATTCGTGCAATGAATTATTTGGGGTGATTCAAGTTGGATAGTGAGCATGCATGATCCAGGAAGGCTCATACCGATCATTGTTTCCATTCCCAATATAGTCATATGCGAGTGTTTGTGACTGTATTACTTACGAACGTTCTTCCTGGTTATCTTTTTGCTGAAGACCATCAGTTGTCACTCGAGAACACAAATTCCATTTACGAGCATAAAAAAAAATTGTTTTTGATTTACATATAAACAAGGTATTTTCCAAGTTTTACTAGTTTCGCACTGCGTTGTAAAAACTATAAAATAACAATTAAAACATTTATTAGAAAGGGATTATATACACCTTGAAATTATACGTTGATGCATAAAACTGATATAAAATTTATGTTATGAAAATAATGCTAACAAATATACACTTGTCGCGAGCTCTTCTTGTTAAAAGACAAGAACGAAATGTTGAAGCGCAGACAATGTTTTAAGAATCAATATTGTGGATTTTAGGGGGAATGATTGCAGATAATTGGTCGGGTTCTGGTGGTCATTCGGGTACACGTTATTTAAGAACTAAGGAGAAAGGACCGTACATTTGAGGAGCCAAGGAAAGTGTGCCAGAGAAATTGATCAAAAACTAGCTTTATCGGAGAAAGAATGCCTTCTCAAAGAGAACGAAGACATGAATGATTACTAGCAGATGAGATGCAAAAAGAGAACCTCAGCGTAAAGGCAAGACATTTTAGTTTGTACGAGAACTAGAAACAACAGACCCGGCACCATCCAGGAGAAGTAAAACAGGAAATATAAAAATCTGCCGAGCGATACCAGGTCAGCAAGATGAAAGCAAGTGTTAAAATCAAGATGTCTTACTATTTTTTGCAACATGTGCAGGAGATAGCATAAGGCAATCAATCATCTCTTCAGTGAGTGCACCGAGCTAGAGCATTTTGAATGCAGAAAAGTGCACAACAAGTTACGACAACACGGGACTCTATTTTACATTCGTGCAAAAATGGGCACGACAATATCCGGCCCTTTTTTTTTAACATAATCAGTTTCCTTGACAGGACTGTTATTACAATTAAATAAATAAAAAATTGTGTGTATGCTTTTTACACTGCTTAATAAAAGACCGAAGTAGCTACCAAATCAATTTAGATCAAATCCCTCCCAGTGGATATCATACTCCTGGTAGCTTATACTCCTTCAGAATACATTACTGCTTTAAGGCTGTTTTTACCTCTGGGTTTTCTAAATCAAAGTACATCATCTCCATGCATTAGTACCCATGCACCTTGGCTGGATCTCAACCTACTTCTGCCGCCACAGATTGCAAACCAGTCATAAGTAAGGGTAACATAACCAAAATGTATACGGTGGCTATAATTTGCTTCATTGTGATGTCATTTGTGCATTGTTATTTCTGCTGCCTGATACCTTGTAATATTATCAGCCTTGCTTCTATTTTCGTTACAAATGTAACGGCTATGTTTTACTTGCAATTATTTCTTGACTATCACTGTCTTTATAACCTCGGCTAAGCATCAACCTTTGATACCGATTACAAGGACGCGACCTCTATTTGTAGCCAAAGAACAATTAAAAAATGATTAATCAAACCCTTGACGGTTTCGATATTTTATTGTTAAATCAAAGCCTTCCGGTTGTAATAAAGCGACTTGATATTTTTTTTCGAGGGAATTAAAAGTCAGACGTTTTAGGTTTTAGGCATATGATACTTTTCATGAAACTTCTTCGACAGATACAAGTACTAATGATTATAAACAATGATCTTGAAAAAAAAAATGAATGTATGGGCAAATTTTTTTTTTACGACTGTCTTGCTATGTTTAGTACTTCGAAAATTTGCATTACCTTCAATACTCGCTTATAAATCAAGTCAAACTGCAAACTACACAGACCCAGATCTGCTGGCAGATCAGAGTCTGTGCAGTTTGTTAAGAGTAATCAGTAGAACAAACAACATAGACCCTGGTCTGCAGGTGCATTGTGCTACGGCAGATCAGGATCTTTGTCATTTGCAGTTTGACTGGACTTATAAGGAGTACATACGGTAATTAAAAAAATTTGCATGCTTATTGATTTTTTTCCTTTCTGAAGTTCTATTTTGGCAATATGAATTTGATTCCTGTTAAACGTCATAAACATTTAGGACTAACGTTTTCTTCTTATGCTAAATGGACTGATCGAACTGGTTTGATGATTCACAATGCATCTAAAGATTTATTCGAACAGAATAACTCTAGCTAAACTATATACACTTTGTAAACGTCCAGTTTTAAAATATGATCCTGAAGTCTTGGATAATGTTCTGTATGTATTGCTGAAAGGTGACGTCGAACTAAGTAAAATAAAAGTGCACTCAGTAATATTCCGAAATGTTTAGAAATATATGCATGAAACTAGGCTTTTTTTGGTACTTATTCTAAGTACTTAATCTATCAAATGGAATAACTGGACAACAGTGACTGTAATTAGTGCAGTAACCTTTCTCTCCTATTAAATGATAATGCACTTAATTGGAGACTTATATGTTCCTTTTGTTTTGATGTGAGATGTTATATGTCTACTAATATATGTAATATTTCACCGAGTTTTTTGGGGGATATAATCTGGAAATTGCAAAATGGATGTCATTTTTGGATCATTTTTTGTGTATGTTCTAAGAAAAGAAATAGATGAATTAGTTAACTTGTGTCCAATCCCATATTGTTTAACAAAATGGCATTAAAATGTATTCGAAACAAAAGCAATTTTTAAATCAAAGAGAGTGGCAAAATATAATACTGAGAGCTTAATGAACATTTATCTTTTGTGTAGATATTATTTTTATTTCTCTACATTGAAATTAAGTTGTTAATAATAAAAAAAACGAGATGCATTTAATCGGTCATAATAAGGTTGACACTTTTCCCTGTTACGCCTGAGCGGCCACCAGTCCGAAGGATACCAGCACGAGACAGCTGCTTCAGACGTCTAAAAAGTGTTTGTGGTTACTGCCTCCTTACAGATTTGTTACTAATTGTGCAATCCAGATAGGCCTTTCGACAAATAATTAATTCATGCCATCTTTCGAGATCATAAATCTCTGCCAAAAGCTTCAGATTTTTCAGAAAACGAAGGCTTTGATAAACGAAAGATATACATTTTGAGACCACGTTAAAAAAGTAAATATTTTACTAATTCGAGTAGACATAGAAGTTTATGTGGAACAGTAATAGGGTAGCTCACTTACTACACAGAAAATACGTAGTAATCTTTGTTGCGGCTGCGGCTGTTGCAATAGCATTACAGCAAAAACACTCACTATCTCTTGAGGATTCACATTTATGATCATGGGCGCCCGCATTATTTAAGCATGATTGGGATTTGTTTTTGTTGGTTTCTTTTATTTTTTATTTATGGTATTTATTCGAATATATAAACAAATGAATGTTTCGCAACATCGTGTTCTATACTCTTATGAGGATTCGTTCAAACGAAGCTGATCTTGAAAAATGTTATGGTGCAGATGTATACTCGATGCTATACAATATGCTGATTTATACTCGATGCTATACTATATGCTGATTTATACTCGATGCTATACTATATGCTGATTTATACTCGATGTTATACTATATGTTGATTTATACTCGATGCTATACTATATGTTGATTTATACTCGATGCTATACTATATGTTGATTTATACTCGATGCTATACTATATGCTGATTTATACTCGATGCTATCCTATATGCTGATTTATACTCGATGCTATCCTATATGCTGATTTATACTCGATGCTATCCTATACGCGGAAACATGTTTTGAATGAGTTTTACGTTTTGAACTGACTAAATACAGAATTCCAATTAGTCATTATTTATAGTTATCGTCGATAAATCAAACGACTTTATGAGCATTCTAAAATAAATATGAATGTTGTATAAGGGTCAGAAAATCCATTCTGTTTCAGATTTCGGTGTAAGACTATGCTGCTGCCCGGAAAATGCTCATAGAGCGTGAATATTGCTCCATAACAAAACAAACCCGTATCGTTGTTTGAAAAATACTTCGTTCTTTAAACATCAATCAAATGTCAAGTGGGTTTTCTTAAATTGAAACATCAAGTTCAATGTGCAACGTGTATAGTTGTCTTCAGACTATGTCTAATATTTCAGTCTAATGTTCAGCGGACAAAACTCTTTAGAAATAAATATAGCGCCAAAGACGGTGGAAAAAAGAACTACACATACTTTTATCTTTTTCCGTACGAAGGAATCATTAAGATGAATATTTATGATTAAATCATATCATAAGAATCATTTATCTGGGAAGTTACAAATGACATCTAAGTCGAAATTAAACCTTATTATTATGATTATTATCATCATCATCATCATCATCATCATCATCATCATCATCATCATTATTATTATTATTATTATTATTATTATTATTATTATTATTATTATTATTAACCACAATACTGGGGATGAAATTGTTGGTAAAAATAATCAGGTACATCAGTTAATTTCATCACCAAAACGATACTGCAAACGACGAGACACTCAGCGAAACGGCCTAAAAAGCTACAGATTCCCAAGCCAAAAGAAGCGCAACCCAAAGTTGCACGCTTTGCTTGTGTAAGTTCCTGATAAAAACTAAAAACTTCCCTCACGGTCTTCATGATTCACGTCTGTATTCATCACACTTTACTGCTTCCCCCAGGATCACAAGTGGATACATATGCCGTAAGAGTGAAACGTAATTATGCCTGATAACTGAGCACAAGGACTCTATTTTTATATACGGTGTTGAATCGTACATGAGTTATAATGACTAGATTAATTTCTACGATAAATGCTAATCACATATTGTTCTTTCAGATAGTGCTGATAATTTACCCCTAAAAATGTTGAACACCTATTCAACTGACTGTGATAAATGGAACTTAAAAGTTAATACTAAGAAAACAAAGATTGTAGTATTTACAAACGTGATTTCAAAATAACGTTATCGAACTGTTTGTAATATTTCATATACGTACTTGGATATGATTTTTATAATATAATGGTTCGTTTACTATAGCCCTGAAGCATCTTGCATTGCTAGGAGATAAGTTCTTGTTTGGTATTCGTCAAGCTTGTAACGGTTGTTTTTTAGCATCACAAATCAAACGTCATCTGTTGGATACGTAGACCAGATCACAGTTATTCTTGCTACGGTATTGGGTTATTGTCCAACTTTGGATTTTGACATAAAAACAAACAGAAAAACAACAACAACAAAAACACTTTGTAAGGAAGTTCTTGATGCACATAAAAAGTCCACAAATTACTTGGTAAATCTCCATCTTGGAAGGTTTCCATCTTTGGTATACAGAAAACGGAGATTATTTCAGTACTGGTTAAAAGTTATTAATGTCAATAGTTGTGTTTTGAAATAATGTTACCGATATTTGTATGATACCCAAAATCTTAAAACCAAGTGGTGTACTTTTAGGTCAAAGAGAACAATATGAACCATACTTATATTAACCAATCTGTTCAAAATCATGTGGTTAATGGTGTACTATTTAGTTCAGAAAGAGTTATGTGAACTTGGTATCAACCATGTTTATATTAACCAAACCTTTGATAATGAAAGTTAATTTTTGTACGAGCTTAGGCAAAAAATGATTGATAGATTCTTACAAGATATATACATACGCAAGACTGCATACGTGTTTTCTTCTGAGTCGGCTGGAAAGAAGGAGTTTGATATAGCGTGGGGATACATGGAGGCCATCAGGCCGAGACGTATTCATATGCCATGTCAAACAAGTTTGTTTTTGACCCCAGACTCAATTCAAAACACCAATGATGTTTTGTATTTATTATATACACCCATTTAACGCTTTAAAAATATTTTAGCTTTACTGCATGAATGAAATTCGAAACGAACTGGGATTTATAACTTTAAAAATCAACTTTCCCGACTCCCAGGACAAGCTCAAATTCGGCTCGGGCAAGTTCAAGTTTCCATGTAACTTGCCCATGGGCAAGTTTAACAAATTGAGTTGTGTTTCCGTTACTAATTGAAGCTAGTTTTAACAAATAAGGAATAATTATTGCTATTCTAACTTATCAGCTATATTTTAATCGAAGTATTTGTTTGTATCCCGGATTAGCCGACGTTCAGGTTCTTAACATAGCCTCGGGCAGTTTGTTAGCTGGACGACCATAAAGATTGTTTTGATGCATGTCGTCGTCTTCAGGTGAGTTCGGTGTTACAAATATAACTTGTGAGATTGTATTGACATATGTATTTGGAAAGAATAGGCACTCGTCGCTAACGATTAAACACCAGGATTATTTTATTCAAAGCATGATCGATGTAATGAAAATGTCACATCCACACACAGTGTTTATGACCTGTTGTTTGTGTGGCAATTAACAGGAAACCGAAATAATACTGCTAGGGAAACAATAAAATGGATAAAAATACGTGTTCTCGAACCCAAAAGTCGGCTTGTCAAATATTTTGATGCATGTCGGTGATTTCTAAGTGACTAGTAATAATTGTGAAGTACATTGATAAAATCAGCGTTCACAAATCTTTCATTTGCGAGTATAAATTAATGATTACAAGGAGTCTAGCTTTACCTATTCTTGGTGTATTTGACGAAATGAGTATGCTATCTTATTTAAGCAAGAAAAGGAAACTTGACGAAGTTTCTAGCTCTAACGAAAATAAACGGTATGATGCTGCTAAACATGCAAGAAAGTTTCAATAATCATGGATCAATGAGTCTCCATGGCTAGAACACGATTCACCAATTAATTAATGTTTTGCAGCCACTGCAGAAAATATCCCAAACTGTTCAAGGCAGCAATTGGATAGCAAAATCCATTTTCCATAGGTACTGACAATTAAGCGGAGACAGACATGTGAGGGGACACTCCACACTCCATGACAGTGACATCATTGACAGTTTTGTGACTATTTCATTGGGGAACTTATTTTTACCTTGTTTACCTCCTGGATGCATAATTAAATCTGTCTGATCATTTGAACTTTAATTCGAAAGATGCAGAATAATGTTATGTATGAAAAACTGGTTATAATTAAATTAATGCATTGGTTCTGTAAAATCTCTCTCTCTCTCTCTCTCTCTCTCTCTCTCTCTCTCTCTCTCTCTCTCTCTCTCTCTCTCTCTCTCTCTCTCAGAAACCTTGCTATTCCGAAACCATTTTCCACATGACCATTTTTGAGGCAAGTTCAATTTTCCCAAGGGCAAGTTAAATTTTCCAGTCAGCTTGCCCCGGGCATGGAGAAAATTAGCAAATCCCTGGGTATGTAATAAAGTTGTTTCTCTTACTGGTCAAAAAGTAATTTCAGTAAAGATATTTCAGTGATGTCCTTGGTACGAAGTGTTAGTTCATTAAACCTGTGCAGTTTAAGGGTTCACAGTACTAATTCAGTTCCAATAGTAAACCTATGTAAACACTATAACTTTAAAAATTCAATAACTTTAAATTTCTGAGTGCTCGTGATCAAACCTGTATATATCAGTATAGATGAAACCTGGATGACAGCTTCTGTCTAGAGAAAAGGATATGAGCCTGGGCATTTTCTGGACCTACGTGTGTTTGAAACATGTGCTTTCAGTTCCGCACCAAAGAGTCAGGTCCTAACTACAGTAATGAGTGTTCCAAACTTAAGACGGTTAAAGGACTGAAATTCCATCAATAAAACAATGTCCCTATTTTTGCACTTACAACTAGAATAAGCTCTCAAAAGATTTTCTTTCCTAAATATAACTTACATTATCAACCAATCCTGGCCAGGCAAACCCATATTTACTCTATTTTATGTTCACCCACTTCCAGACTGGTTCCCATTTTTCCATACAATTAGTACCGTGTGTCTTTAAGCTAAGGTGACGTACAATGAAAGGGATGCGGGAGGTCGTGGGTTCGAACCCCGGCTGAATCATGCCAAAGAATTATTTTTTACAAATGATACTAACTGCTGCCTAGCCGGGCGTTGAGCATTAGGAGTTAGTGTTAGGGCTGGTCGGCCTGGTGTCAGAATAATGTGACTGGGTGGGACGTCATGCTACATGTCTGTGGTATGATGCCCCAATGATAGACATCACTATAAACTGCCTCACTGCCAGACATCGTAGCGATATGACTGAAAAATTGTTAAAGCTACATTACAAATCCAAATCACACACACACACACACACACACACACACACACACACACACACACACGTACAATGGAAAAAATGTATTTTTCAGCCCATGACTTACTGATTGAACATGGTCCATATCAAAATATTCCCAGAGAAAATAGGAAAGTGATGACTGAATTTTTAATTTAGTTTAATAATTTATATAGTTACAGGTAATTGAGAAAACAATAATTAAACCTTACTACTAAAAAAAAGTGCTTATACATTTTTAAATTATTGAATTAAACAATATCAACCAGTTCGTTAATCCAGGAATGTATCTATACTATGCTTTTTCGAATAATAATATGAACGGAACGTGGTCATCCCAGCAATTACAAATTGCAAATTTTATTTAAATATTCACAGATACACGTATATTTACGTACTCTATAACCATCAATACTCGCTTATAAGTCAGCTCAACAACACAGATCAGGGTCTGTGTTGGTTTGTTGCACAGCTTACTCCTAATAAACTGCATAATCCCATATCTGCCTTCGAAATATGCGACTGTAGAACTGGGCCTGTGCACTTTGCACTGAGACTAGACTTATAGGCGAATATATATATGGTACTATTTCAGCATACAGGTATAGGCCTACGTGTACTTGCTGACGCTTGTATGCGCTTTCTTATTTTTCTTACTCTGTATTTTGGCTATATATGTTTATAGTCATAAAATGGAAGACCTACAACGTCTCTTATCCTTGATATACTTTAATCGTTGTTCTCGTTTCATCATACAATATTTTGCCACACTTTACATACTTCCTTATGTGATGATAGCGGTAAAAGACAACAAGTACGTGCTTAATAATAGCCATTTGTTCTGATGTAATTTGTGTCATTGTAAAGAAATATTTCTGATTTGTGTGAGAGAGGTTGCTGCGGGTGTGCCTTGCAGTTCTAAATAACGCCCTAATGAATAATTTCTTCCCCTTTTTAACTATTACTACCACTACTACTATAAGTACTACCACCACAACAATTACTACTACTACTACCACTACTACTATAAGTACCACCACCACTACAATTACTGCTACTACTACTACCACCACCGCTACAACTACTGCTACTACTACTACTACTACCACCACCAAACTACCACTACCACTACTACTACTGCTATTACTACTACTACTACTACTACTACTACTACTACTATTACTACTACTACTACTACTAGTGCTACAATTACTACCAGCGCCGCTACCACTGCTACTACCATGTGCATTTATCTGTCATTATTTCATAACAGTGATCGTATGCTGAACCACTATCTTCGCATTTTTCCCTTTTAACTCCAAACACCAATATACTACTACGCTACCACTACTACTAACAGTCGTGCTACTGCAACCACTGCTACTACAACTACCACAACTACCATCACTACTACTACTACCGCTACTACTACTATTGCCACTACTACTAGAACTACCACTACTACTACAACTGCTACTACTACTACTACCAACACTACTACTGATACCACTACTACTACTACTACTACTACCACTACTACTACTACTACCACTACTACTAATACTAATACCACAATTATTACCACCGCCTCTACTACTGCTACTACCACTATTACTATGACCACCACCACTACTACTAGTGGTTAACGTACCAGACTAACAACTGGAAATGTTTGAGTTTGAATCTTGAATCTTGCCATGACCTGGCCAGGTTGGCAATCGTTGTGTCTCTAAATACTTTAATTACCTTAGCACAAGATAGCCTTTTATGTGCTGATATGTGATTTAATACCAACTTATCACGAATAAATTATTTACTTTCTGCACAGTTAAAGACATCTGTCAATGAGAGAGAGAGAGAGAGAGAGAGAGAGAGAGAGAGAGGGAACGAATTAATAACTGCACGTGTTTTGCAAATGTTTTCATTTCAAAATATTAAATGATTTTAAAATTTTTTGTCTGTTGCTTTAGCTGTTTATTTAGATGAAAACGAGTAAATGAAATCAAAACCGAATTCGTGTCTTCAAATCCCCGCAGTAACATAACATGAGACAATGATGTGCATCAAACAGGGTTCCTTGTCCATCAAGTCTATCTCAATTTGCATTTAATTACCTCCCCTGGGTAACTAACTATTGAAAAAAAAAAACGACAGAAGGAGTTCTGTCTTCTGTTATAACAAATTAAGAGCCTAATCAAATTATATTGTCACTTTTTCCATTAGTTCCAGCGATTTTGCTAAATGATGTGTTTATTGATCATGATACTACTAACCGTGTTACTGTTAATTGTTATGTTAACCTTAATGCTCGTCAAATTTACTTAGGTACGTCATGCATAACATTGCATATGACGTGCGAATACACGAGCTGAATTTGATAGTGGAGATGCACAATCCTGGATCGCTTACTGGTAAAATATCCCTTTGCGTCTTATAAATCTTGATTCTATTCCAGTGCTGCTGCCTTATGCAAGTGACATTTTCTGTATATTGATGGTTTAGATCTGCTTGCCCTACGTTCAGCCATGGTTACGGCACGGCACTGATTGCGTTTTCAAGTTTTAATGATTGTGTCTTCAAGTAATAAAGATTATGTTTTCGAGTATTCATGATTGTGTTTTCAAATATTCTTTATTGTGTTTTCAGTTATTCATGATTATTTTCAAGTATTCACGATTGTGTTTTCAAGTATTCATGATTTATGTTTCAAGTATTCATGATTGTGGTTTCAAGCATTCATTATTGTGGTTTCAAGTATTAATGATTGTGTTTCAGTTATTAATGAATATGTTTTCAAGTATTCATGATTGTGGTTTCAAGTATTCATGATTTATGTTTTCAAGTATTCATGATTGTGTTTTCAATTATCCATAATTGTGTTTTCAAGTGTTCATTATTGTGTTTTTAAGTATTCATGATTGTGGTTTCAAGTATTCATGATTGTGGTTTAAAGTATTAATTATTGTGGTTTCAGTATTCCTGATTTATGTTTTCACGTATTCATGATTGTGTTTTCAAGTATTCGTAATTGTGTTTTCAAGTATTCATGATTGTGTTTTCAAGTATTCATGATTGTGGTTTCAGGAATCAATGATTGTGGTTTCAAGTATTTATGATTGTGGTTTCAAGTATTCATGATTGTGTTTTCATGTATTAATGATTGTGTTTTCATGTATTCATGATTGTGTATTCAGATGCTTGTTTTTTATGATCAAACTTTACATATATGCTATTTACAAATGACTATCGTTGGATGAATAATAATAATAATAATAATAATAATAATAATAATAATAATAATAATAAAATGGACGAGTAGGCAGATAAAATAATTTTGAGACATTGAATTATGATTTATCGGAAATGGAAAACGGCTTCTTCATAAACCTTGATATGATACGACTGCTACGTTATTAAGATTAATAGTTTCTAACATCTTTCTTAAATAATAAATATTATTGCAAAATAAATTTCAGAATTTATTTAATTTAATAAGAGTGGCTATATATTTTTAGGTGGAACTAAAATGAGAAATAACACACCCTTTGTTTTATCTGGAGGTAAATAAACACTCATGCTCTATGTAAAAACACAATAGTAACTAACAGCGTCATAAATGACATGACATTGTCATGTAAGTTGAAGCCGTAATGACAGGCATCCGAATGTATTTCAAATTCACACCACTATTATGCGGCTTCGTCAAATTAGAGAGTATTTTTTGTTACTTGGTAAATATTATGTCTTACATATGTACTAATTTCAATCTGAATTTTATGAAACACGTCGAATAACTTCAACATTTTGCTCGCTAATCCGGGAACGTTTACAAAATGGCATCTTTTTTTTCCGAAATAAAGTTTAAGATACGAGAAATGATATTAAAAGCACAACAATTGTCTTAATGTTGTTTTCATTTTCCTTTAACACTGTTAATGCCATAGATCTACATAATTCCCACCGTCGTCATAACGATAATGCAGACAGTGGACCACTTATACAGTTATAGATTCCCTGAACTAGATATACCTCAAAGCTTTGCTTGGACTCTCTCTCTCTCTCTCTCTCTCTCTCTCTCTCTCTCTCTCTCTCTCTCTCTCTCTCTCTCATTTACGTCTGTATGCACGCGAAGTCACGCGCCAAGGAATACCGCTTTCCAAAAATCACAGCACGACGTTGTTTCTGTAAGAGCGAGCGCGGTGATGACTTTTTATAGATGACAATGACCGTTAAATGAGCTGTATGGTCGAAGAGCCAGACCTTTCCTGACATCATTTTTTATTACAATACAACTCCCTTATCCTTGTCGCATTAGTCTTCTTTTTTCATGTTTGACGATACATTTATTGTCGCGTTGGATTTTTCCTGTCTATTGATACCAAAGTAGGTCAAGCACAGCAAATTTAAGTTTAATAAACGCCGATAGTGAGATTCTGAATGTATCTGTACAGATCAGATATGAGAGAGAGAGAGAGAGAGAGAGAGAGATGGCGGTTGGATTTAGGGCATGCTTAAATTTAGTTAAAAGAACGGCATCTGTTTGCAAACGTTTTAATTTCACTAAATAAACGATCTCAATCTGTCTGTTTATTTTAAGGTTTAAAGGATGAAAGGAAATCAGAACCATCTTCGAGTTTTTAAAAATCGCGCTGCAAAATAACATGAGACAATAATAAGCATCAGACAGGTTTCCGTCGCCATCCAAACCATCTCGATTCGCGTCGCCATCCAAACCATCTCGATTCGCGTCGCCATCCAAACCATCTCGATTCACATTTAATTATCTTCTCTGGGCAACCATTCAGAAGGCCGCCGAAGGGCGTTTGTCCTTTTTTGAGTGAAGTAGGGGTCTAGTTTAATTATTTCGTTACCGTTTCCGTTTGTTGAAGTGATTTTGCTAAACGATGACGTATACATTCAAGATGATATTACTGATCGTTCCATATTTCAATTGTTCATCACATCTGAGATAATTATGGGGTAGATACCAAAAGCAAAACGGTGCATCTAGCGTGCGATAAAAAACATGGAATTATTTTGATATGAAATATCTTTATTTTCATCGTGGATATCTCAGTGGTAAAACACATAGTTTGATATCTTTTAAACACGGCTTTGCATCTGGTGCTGCCATATGCATCCAGCAGTTTGGTTGGTTTACGCTTACTAGTGTTTTACGTGCATTTTGTTAAGGTGGTTACTCCACGGAGTAAATTGGTCTTTTCAGTTCCTTAAGTTTTATTTATTTTACGGTCTGAGTTGCGTACGCGCTGAATACAAATGACTTTTTCTTTGCATGAATAATATGAAAGGCAAATCGACACTTATACTTTGATTTATGAATTTTATTCGACATGAAAAACCACTCAGTGATTACCCTTTTATAATATGACTTCTAT
>JAECUM010036138.1:0-27253 GCA_016617855.1 Megalonaias nervosa
GAATACTTACATAAAACAGCAAAACATTAGTTTTACTTATTTACTTACATGTTTAAAGACAAAAAAGACTATCTTAAAATATTATTCTTTATAAAGTACACTTTTTTTGGAAATGACTCTTTTTGGAAAGGTGGGGGGGGGGGGGCAAAGCTTGGTTACTTCCCTTGACACAGATGTGGAAATTAATCCACCTTAAACTTTCACTGTATCTCCCTGCTCTGTCAGAAATAACCGAGGTTGCTCCAATTTTTTAAATATAATTTTAAATCATTCAATTAACTCAGTGAAATGCATTTACCTTGTTATTATTAATATACAACATCAAATTTGTTTTATTAAGCGTGGTAATATAAACAGAACAAATCGTTGTTATTCAGGATAATATTAAATGGTACTGGTATCCAGGACTTTTGGTAACTGACCTCCAGAATATCAACGGCATCGTCAATCAGCTATCGCAATAATGTCTAACGGATCGCTGACCAGTCCAGTTTCATGCCTGGTGTGAATTATTACTTAACGTTTTGACTAGTGAAGATTGCAAAAAAGTTTTGTACAACTGACTGAGACTCCTAACTAGTTTTCACGTTAATGACATATATAATTTTGAATCTTAATCATCATTCCGTTCTCACGAAATCTTCACAGTATATCGTACTAATAGGCCCTTGGTCAGTCCATATGATTTTATTTTCCAAAATGGAAAAATTCAAAATTTTAAAATACAGTTCCTGTATTTCATAGAAGGTCTTTTAATGTGAACAGGAAGACATAAATGGGGTACAGATGGAGACTTGTTTACAAAAAGTCTGTTAACGTGAACAGGAAAACATAAATGGGGTACAGATAGAGACTTGTTTACAGAAGGTCTGTTAACGTGAACAGGAAGACATAAATGGGGTACAGCCGGAGACTTGGTTATAAAGGGTCTATTAACGTGAACAGGAAGACATAAATGGGGTACAGCTGAAGACTTTTCAACAGAGCGTCTGTTAATGTGAACAAAAAGACATAAATTGGGAACAGCTGGAGACTTGTATTACGACTGTATGGTGATCAACTAAGTAACAGAAATTAACAAACCCAACACGTTTTGTAAAACTTAACAAATAATTTAATCATCAAAGTTATAAATGAAAATGTGAGAGGAACTTACAGTATGATGAAGTGAACACAAAATAAAAATGAAAAAGTTCTGTTAAAGTCCAAAAGAATTAAAAGTTTGTAAATTTCAGAACCGGAAATATACTGGTCCGTCAAAATCGTGACGTTGTCAAACTTTCGTTGTCCAGAACTCCTTTGAATTATTCACACTAGTTCCAGAATATTGTTATAGTCCAATGAACACTTTCTACTTCCACTGAATAATCCTAACAAATGTTTTTCCTCTTACATAATATCTGAATACAATATAAAATACGTCTGCAGACTTGATGATACAAGAACACAAGAAATAAAAATCAGAAAACTGCCCAGTCTGACCTACTTATGTACAGACGAAAAGCTAAAACACCCATATTGTCACTACAGCTACATGACAAATCGTAAATTTCCAACATCGTAAAAGAACTCACATGATTTAACCCATCCAATGAGGATTTAATTATTTCTTCTAAGATACCACCCGACCGATCTGTCCAATGGGAAAAACCCCAAAACTTGTAAACATATTTACTAACAATTCTTCTATTAGTAACTGTCAACACTTACGTAAACATCCTTTTATAGATCCTGTGCAATTTTACGTTCTAAGATATATTAAAATAGAATCTATGCACGTTCAAAATTGCAACTAAAGATAGTCACAACTATTTACAGCCATGAATACAAATTTTAAAATCTATAGATATACAGAACATTTGGCTATAGAATATCTTTTAATATGAAGAGGAAGAAATTAATAGTGTTTGGCTAGTGACTTAGTTATGGAAGGTCTGTTGATGTGAACATTAAGAAATAAACGTGTTTCAGCTGGAGATTTGGTTGTAGGGGTCTGTTAATTTGAACAGGAATGAACAGGGAAATCTCTAAACTGGAATGATAATTCATGAAGTGATCTTCCTCCCTCTCAAAGCACTGAGTTTTTTTTTCTCTTCAAATTAGTATATGATACATATATGATATTTTCCAAGTAAAGCACTATATGCTGAAAATGTTCTTCCACAAATGTCTACCTGGGAGATATTTCCCACGCAAGCACAGCTAGCAAAATTTGTAATTCAATTTGTTTATTCAATCTCATATGGTCTACATTTATTTATTTATTTATTTTAGTTAGTTCGTTACCTAATTAGTTATTTAGGAGTAATTTAAAACGACTACCAGTACCAAATTCAGTGTCTTTGCAAGCAAACAGTTTCACGTATATTTTAACATATTTGTAGCCATATTAAATTCTTTAAATGATATTGCTTTGGGAATTCAAAGTTTACATGTACACACCATTTTGTTCTTAGTCCTGACAGTAATCCTAATAAGTGCTCTTACTGTGAAATATGAAGCTTTCTTTAGGCCGGTGAGTGAATATTCAGAGACAAAATGTGAGAGGCGGTATCACTTCCGGAAACAAGTTGACGCTGAAAGGCATTAGGCAGGCAATATCCGTTATCGATCTAATCGGCCCTGATGGAAAAGGATTGAGGTAATCCGATAGTGGGAATTACACTCGATTCGTTTGATTAGAAAGAGCACTTCCCGCATACTTTGAAAAAAAGAGACATACAGTTCAGATTGCAGAACTCTGGACAAGAAAACTACAGAAAAACCGCGTGTAAAGTTTATATTCTTAATTTTAATAAACAATAAAAGTAAGCTTACATTTGTAATAGCAGTGGTCAGGTTTAACTCATTAAATAGACAGAAAACCAGTCAAAGCCTAGTGAGTGCAGCAAATTTATATTATGGGACGTTATGTACATATAGGCCGACTCCGCGGGACTTCATGGACATTTCCTACAATACGGAGCATGCGCATTCTAGTGAAACGCTTCGATCAGTGAGGAATAAAGGATTTTGCTCCCTTTTTCTTGCAATAAGTGACTAAATTTTCTCAGTAAAAAGAAGGATTCATAAAAGGCTGTAAAAGTTTGTATATGTTTGCAAACTCTAATACTGAAATATGTCGGGATGTTCGTTAATGTCCGATACGTTGGATTGAGAACAACAATTAGACATCCCTTTGTTCGAATATTTTATTTTGAATAATTTTACATGTGTTACAAGATATATTTAAAAGTGATTTTGTACCAAACTTTGCGACAATCTATAAATGTGATTTCGTACCACACTTTGCGACAATCAAACGACTTGTGATATCACAAAGTGTTCAGATTTATGGTTCTGAAAAAAAAACAACAAAAAAAACAAACAAACAAACAAAAAAAACAACCGGCGGAGAACATAGTACACATAGTATTTTCCAAAAAGTTACATTTTTTTCTTCAAAGAAAGCAGAACAGCTCACTGTAGGCATTATTCCATATGTATCTGCATATTGATATCGTCATCATCAATTCAATGTTTTATTAGAGCGAACCAGATCAGTACAAATGCTACCATGCAGTTCCGGGCACATTTGAATTAATAGGATCCCATAATAATAAGTACACTCATAAAAAAAACAAAAAAAAAAAAAAAAAACTTTGAGCTCTCCCAGAATATTCTTTATCATTATGCTGTTTGATGGATTCATCAGGATCATGTTAATAGTCTTCGTTATTAAGTCTCATTCTGGTGTTGCAAGTTGGTGTTGTACGATGTCACAATGTAACATGAAATAAATAGTTCCAAACCTGGGAATAATATTTACAAGTCATTTCGAATCTTACATATTGCCCTCTGAGATTGAACATACATACTGACATGATGGACATGTAACAGAAACAAGTCGGATGGAATCTACAGAATGAAAGTTTCATGATAACAGTAGAAACAAAGAACACACACGCGAATATATAACATAAATATCAGGATCGTTGGCTTACACTGTAGGACTAGATTAGGCCATGGAAACAGTATAATACATACAAGAGTACACGTTTGCCATGAAAGCAGTATAATATATACAAGATTACATGTAATGTTACGCTTTTGTTATGGAAAGAGTATAATGCATACAATGTTACGATTGGGCATGAAAACAGTATAATAATTCTAATGTTACGCTTTTGTCATGGAAATAATATAATACGTACATTGTTACGATTTGGTCACGGAAACATTATACATGTAATGTTACGCTTTTATCATGGAAACAATATAATACATACAATGTTACGTTTGGGTCATGGAAACAGTATAATACATACAATGTTACGATTTGACCATGGAAACGGTATAATACATACAATGTTATGTTTGTGTCATAGAAACAGTACATTACATACAGTGTTACGATTGGGCCATGGAAACTGTTTAATACATACAATGTTACGTTTGGGTCATTAAAACAGTATCGTGTTCCACTCCTATTATCAATATAAAGTGGTTATTATTTGATAGGGCTAGATAATTGTGGCAATTCTGAAGCCCAAGGTCGGTAAATTTGCTGTGGGACTAAGTAGTTGTCGTAATTTGAGTAGCCCCATGGCAAGGAAAGTTCGATAGGCATCGGCCATTGTTTTGTGGGAAGGTCTGTTGAAGATTCAGCACGACTAGTAAATATTTTAATTTTCTAGTCTTTCTGGTTATGAACAAAGTTTTGTTAAATTCTAAATCTTTATCATTATTCGACGTTTGTACATTTTATAATAATACGTTGCGTGGTAGCTGTGGACAACAATCTCCTCAGTACCGGTCCCTCTAACTTTGATGAACAAACATCCAAGCATAGAAGAAAAATTCCTGAAATTTATAAAACTATAAGAAAAAAGAAAAAAAGAACTGTATTTCGCCCAGTTTTTAAATAATTGACAAACGTCCTACGATATTTTATTATCTGAAGTGTTGTTTTAAATTAGACTTTTATCATTTCAAGTGGACGAAATGACAAGTTATTGCCTATCATTGTGTACTTTACACGTTCTGAATTTTGGAGTTATATGGTCGTTGCGAAGAGAATGAAACTAGCGAACCCGATGGAAACCAGCGACTTTGAACGGGCACACACAGAGTGCCTGAAGCGAGGATTTATTCCAGAACCAGATATGTGTAAGGTTACTGTTGCCGTAACCATGTTCTTGTTTAAAACATTAAACATGTTCATGTGAAAAGACAAGAATACACAAATTTTAACCCACCCATAAATGGAACCAAGAGTTGCTTAAAAATGCTGAAATGAGAAATGGTTTAAATTGACACTGTATGCGTATGTGAATGGAGCATTCTGTAAACGTTTAAATGTTAAGGTGTACGTGAATGGAGTCACTCAGTAAAGGTTGAAATTTTTAGGTGCATGTGAATGGAGCCATTCAGTTAAGTGAATATTCATAGGAAACAACGAAAAAATACTCACAGGTTTGTATGCTTCTTACTGATGACACCGACACCAAGAAACGTTTATGAAACTAAATTTTTGAAAACTTCTCTTTTCCAGATCCGAAATTGGGTAATTGAGTCTATGACTTCAGTCACGCAAAGATATTTTGCAATTCCGTGTTTGGTATGAAAATGCCTCACTCAATGATAAGGCACCGTCCATCAATATTACACACACACAGCAAATCCTATTACAGGGCAGTCTGCTTCTCAGGAATAATAAGCAGTTTCTTGGCATTAAGTACCTGAATTGATTCTAGGCAAAATCAGCATTCAATATTTTCAACAATTCAATCATCTTTGAGTTGCTCGCCATTTACTCGACAAGCCTGCTAATGATTATTATTGTTATTATCCTGGTTGCTCACGCATCCCTCAGATCTCTGCGCGCGCAATGTCCTCATGTTATAGTATGAGGCACCGTAGTGGACAAAAAGTTGCTCCAAAGAGAAAGCTGAAGTTGAAATTTTAAGTCATATGTCGAGAATTCCTAATTCACGTACTGAATCAGTATGATTTAACACGTGAATCAGGGATTCTTGACATATGACATCGAAATTTCAATCACCGTTGTGTAATTCAAACGACACAATCTAAAACCTCGACCTTGGAAATGAAATCGAGCTTTAATGACAAGCAGTTTGATTCAACACGTGACGCTGGAACTCTAGACATATGACATTAAAACTACAATTACTACGGTCTTATTGGACCAGCTTTTGTCCGCTACGGCGCCTCATACCTATCCTTGCTCGCAGCATTTAATTATTTGTGTTTCGTATACAAGCTCTGTTTTTCTATTGATTGGCGACAAACGATTATCCCTGACTGGTTCCTGTATCTTATAGCATCAGTTTTCAATATCCGGTCCCGTGGATGTGGATATTGACTGAAGGTTCATCATCGCAGTGGTGAAGCAGACGACGTTTTCCACTGTAGTTCGGTATTGTCTGTTTGCTGCATTTTGCCTGCCCATAAAACGGAAAAAAAAATGTAAGCGTTCTTGAGTAGAAATATATGTACGAACTCAGGCATATGCAATTTAGTAAAACCTTAACATGCACATCTTTAAAAAAAGTTTTAACATTTTTGTATCATGTACGGTGCGTCGTAGCATTCAAAAGTTGGTCCATTATAAACGTCTCAGTTGAAATTTCAACATTGTATGCCACAGGGGCTCCCGCAGAATTATTTGGGGGAGGGGGCTAAAATGTAACGGTCATCTATTATGTTTTACGGATGTAAGCCAAAATATGTTTAGAGGTGAATAGGGGGAGGCAAGTGCCCCCTTTCCCCGGGGCCCCTATGTGCTAACGCCCATGGTGTGCCGAGAATTACAATTTCGCTTGTGTTGAAAGTTCCATTTCCTATGTCGAGTGTTTAGATTTTTTATCTGTTGAATTACATAGCGTTGTTTTAAAGTTTCATTGTATTCGTCAGAATTATTGTTTTATATGTTGGAATGTGGAGTGAGCGATTGAAAGTTTCAATTTTATTTTGTTTACATTATGTATACTAAAATTGTGTCCTTTTAATTTATTGTTGTATGTGTCCATATAACATTAGTTTTTAACTGTTTGGTTAACATTTATTTTTCGAATGTTCAGCAAAAAAGATTGAATTATATAATGTAGATTTAATGTTCCGTTTCTTCTGTCGCGATTAAAGTTCTACTGGCTCATTCAACATGTATGCACAGAAACTTTTACCACATGTTTGTAACTATATTTTGTGTGTAGAATAAAACTTGAGATGGATGTTTTACCTTACAGTATGAATATCCACCGTTAAAAACAATATCAAATGGATGTACAAATCTATCATTTGTGGATTGAAAAACGTTACATGCAGTTTGAGATTTAATGTTATCATTCGGGAGTTACTATGAAGTTGTGCGCTAGAGGTCGCTCTTTATATTTTGAAGCATGAAAGCTATTCTTTGTTCTTCCTTCCTTCTCTTGATTGAACAAGCAACAGTCAGTGACCTGCATGGCTACATTCTGTCTACAGTAGGGTACTAACTGGGGGGGGGGGATGGAGCAGTTGCCCCGGGCGCCAGAGCTCTTGGGTCTCCAAAACCCCTTTGGGCCTTCATCGTCGCCCCGGGCGCCATTTACCCTTAGTACGCCACTATCTGTCTACACGGTATATAATGACGTACGAAACAGTCAGTGAGCTGCATAATGATGTACACAACAGTCAATGACTGAATAAAATTTACGAATAATAATGTAATAATTGTACGTCCACATGGTAATGTCGAAAGAACACGATGTCTTAGAACTAAATATTTTAATTTTTTTAATGTATTTTTTTTGTTGTTGAGAAACTGTAAAAAAAACCCAACAACTGCAAATTCAGAGAATTATGACCGTGGCATATTAAAGGCACAAACAATTATATCAGTGTCCAAAGGAGGGGGGAGGTAGGGGGAGGTCAGTGGCTTTGACCTTAACTATAGGACTAAAAGTGTGCTGGTCAACATCTGCTGTAGTGTTGATTTACATTGACATTAAAGGTAGGACCTTGTGGTACTCAGTACACCCTCTAATGATGACGTACAGGTACCTATTCCCTAAATGTGGTACTCAGTACACCCACTAATGATGACGTACAGGTACCTATTCCCTAAATGTGGTACTCAGTACACCCTCTAATGATGACGTACAAGTACCTATACACTTAATGTGGTACTCAATACACTCTCCAATGATGACGTAAAAGTACCTACACACTAAATGTGGTACTCAGTACACCCTCTAAAGATGACGTACAAGTACCTATAGTTTTCATGTGGTACTCAGTACACCCTCTAATGATGACGTACGAGTACCTATAGTTTTCATGTGGTACTCAGTACACCCTCTAATGATGACGTACAGGTACCTATAACCTAAATGTGGTACTCAATACACTCTCCAATAATGACGTACAAGTACCTACACACTAAATATGGTACTCCATACATCCTCTAAAGATGACGTACACGTACCTATACCCTTAATGTGGTACTCAGTACACCCTCTAATGATGACGTACAGGTACCTATAACCTAAATGTGGTGCTCAATACACTCTCCAATAATGACGTACAAGTACCTACACACTAAATATGGTACTCCATACATCCTCTAAAGATGACGTACAAGTACCTATACCCTTAATGTAGTACTCAGTACACCCTCTAATGATGACGTACAAGTACCTATAGTTTTCATGTGGTACTCAGTACACCCTCTAACGATGACGTTCAAGTACCTATACCCTAAATGTGGTGCTTAGTACACCCTCTAACGATGACGTTCAAGTACCTATACCCTTAATGTGGTACTCAGTACACCCTTTAATTATGACGTACAGGTACCTATACTTTTCCTGTGATACTCAGTACACCCTCTAATGATGACGTACAGGTACCTAAACCGAGGTTCATCCCTTGACCTCAAACGGATTGAAAATTACAGACCAGAAGCGAAATTATTTTTTTTTACTGTCAAAATGTCAAACCATTTGTGAACTTATTGTTTAGTTATGAATTAACCCCTTAAATATGTTTTGGTAAAGCTGAGGTTACTCACCAGTAATACCAGTGACCACTGTGGTTTGAATAGATGACCACCATGTAGCGGAGGCATCTTTGCATGTATTCTCATGTACATTATAAGGAATGTTTCAAAATAGTTTTGAAATGCTTTGGACTTTATCAATTTTTGGTGCAGTTTTAGAAACTAACAGAAGTTAAATTACTTGCTCTCGTAGCAGTTGATTAAATAGTTTTACCTAGTTTTATAATTGCAGTGATGTAATCACTGTACTCCTATCAGTTAGAACAAACGGGTACATAGGCCTTAAATCTACGGAGACTCTCGTTCCATCAACGCTTTATTGCTGCTAGATGTGGTCGAAGATTGGATCGAAATACATTAAAATAATTAGATGTATTTCAGCATCAGTGTGTGAAGTACGTTCAAGAGTTCCCTCATAAGACTAGATCTATAATGAGCTAAAGCACGCGTGGTCTGAACAGAATTAACGATGAAATTAAAACAAGAAAGCACAATATCCTTTGCAAATTATGATATATGACTGTGAATATGTTGTCACAATGTCTCAAAGAATATTTTAATGAGATTGTTTACATTCTTTGCAGGCATATATATATATATATATATATATATATATATATATATATATATATATATATATATATATATATGTAGATAGATAGATAGATAGATAAAGCCATCCATCCATACATACGAAAGACAGTATTATTTTTTATTTTTGGCCAAATAAAGAAATGCTTATTTCGTGTTCAAATGCACAAAGAATGAGGGATCTATTTTGGTCGCATGTTATAATTTTGATATTCTACTCGGTGCATATCTTCATAATAAAATTATAGAAGAATTTGTTCAGCACTTACGGGGTAGTTAATTCCCCTTCACATGCGAACTGTCAGCAGACCCCGAAAAAATTTCTGCCGGAAACTGACAAGGATTTTGCAACGAATCGGAAATGTTTTGTTTTGAATGTGTTCTATGTGCTATTGAGGTGTTTTTTTTGGGGGGGGGGAGGGGGTTGCTTAAAAAAAGAATCAAATTAAAGTAAGCTACCTGAAGAAATTATGTTAAATAAACGAAGTAACTCAGAATTATCCCATTCTGTTATCTCACAATTAACATGACCTCATATTATTGATCATGTCGTTATATAACTGTTGATACTTTGGATGTAATATTTATCCTAGTTCTCAATCTTGAAAATGTTACTTTTTACCTCGTATGTATCATGAGCTTGAGAAAAAACATGAATGACTGACTTATCTGAAGACAGTGCAATCCTGTGACGCGTGTCAGCGTTTGACACGTAGAATGGACAATTTCCACCATAAAATTTTAGCCTAATGCCTTTCCACCCATCGGAATGTGCTCAATAAGACCATTTACCCGGTAGAGGAATATATATATATATATATATATATATATATATATATATATATATATATATATATATATATATATATATGTTATATATATATATATATATATATATATATATATATATACGCATTGCCGCGACGGCGCATTGCGCATTGCGCGCATCGTGTCCTTGTCATTCTCGTATCTGTACCATTTCTCTGTGTATGTTAATCAACTGAAGGTTGAAATAAAGATAATAAAAATTGATTACCTGTGTCATCATTCCTCTAAAGTGTTTGCTTGTGAACAAACGATGTATAGGGCACAAATTGTAGCAATAAATTAACAAAATCAGACATATATACAGTAGTGTGTCCAGAAATAATTTTATAATGGAGCCTTGTCATTATCATTTAGAAATTCTAATTCTGGAGAACATTTAATTTTATAGCCAGTCAAGGGACATGTAATGAACTACACGAGTATAGAATGGGATATTTTGGGGGTGGGTGGGTGGGTTGAATAAAGAGGACGGGTTTTTGATGGACATGGACTAAACAGAATCCATTATTAAGACAAAAATGTATATTTTTCCCGAGGTATTACAAATTGATAAGCATGTTGCTAAACTGAATATATCGAGTCAGTTGTGTCTTGGATGGAGGTCCCGAAAATGTGTCCAGTCATGAATATAAAAGAAATGTAAATGTCCTCCATAAAATATAGGTAACAATTTTAAACACGGTGAAATTGAATTACAGCACTCGGCCCTTCATATGACCCTTATTATTACTTAACCAATCATCAAGTCTCAATGGAGACTTGTAGTCGTGGAGCATCATACTGGCGGAAAAATGGCCAACACATTCTGGGAGTTATTGGCGTCGATAATAACATGTCACACGCAAAGGAGAGGTTTATTGTCCATTATGTTGCATGCAGCACTCACTTTGTACCGACCATTACTGTTGTTCATTTTCCCAGAATAATAGGGAATTTTGTCGTACTGCCGGACCTGTCCATAGAGAATGAAACTGAGTGTCTTCAGGCGTTACAATATTTCTCCGTCACTATTTTAGTTTGTTTCATCATCGATCGAAATCTATATTGTATTTTCTCATATATGTGAATCAAATGTAAATTTATCTGAAACGAACATTCACAACCTATATGCGGAAGATGATTGTGTTTAATTTTTGGTGAAATGAGGATCCAAGTCTAGCTATTATCTGCAAGAAACAGAAATGTAGGTGTATTTGTGTAAACGCTGTTTTGACTAAGGGAACAGAAGTAGCTACGTAGTTGAAAATCATACTCGTAATCGTACGTTCAATACCTGTCCAGGCCAGCCCTTTTCTGCTTCCACTGTGTCCTTGTGAACGGTTCTTTGTTTCCATTTCTTCTTCATGATATGGTTAATAATGTGTCATCATCATCATCGTCGTCGTCGTCGTCACCACCACCGTCGTCGTCGTCATCATCGTCATCGTATCAGTTCTAACAATATTAATTAAACCAGCAGCAATAGTGGTCACCCTCATTAGCACAACACTGACGTGAATACAGATACTTTCTTCGCTGAAAGATAGATTATATGCATAAATTCATTAATGTATTTGATGTTTGATTATATATGCGACGAGTAAGCAAGTCTCTCAGGAGAATAGGAGATAAAACAATTATTTTTTTTAGTAATAGTCACGAACATATGAAATGTTGAGCAAACACAGTTACTTATATTTGTGTAATGGATCGATGGATACCAATAAAGTTAAGACCTGAAGAAAAACCATCTTCCCTAGCCAAGGTTTCGATGTGATAGCCGTGTAGATATTGTTATCATATCGGAACCTTGGCTAGCGAAGATGTGATAGCTCTGTAGATGGTGTTATCATATCGGAACCTTGGCTAGCGAAGATGTGATAGCTCTGTAGATAGTGTTATCATATCGGAACCTTGGCTAGCGAAGATGTTATAGCTCTGTAGATAGTGTTATTATATCGGAACCTTGGCTAGCGAAGATGCAATAGCTCTGTAGATAGTGTTATCATATCGGAACCTTGCCTAGCGAAGATGCAATAGCTCTGTAGATAGTGTTTTCCTATCGGAACCTTGGCTAGCGAAGATGCAATAGCTCTGTAGATAGTGTTATCATATCGGAACCTTGGCTGGCGAAGATGTAATAGCTCTGTAGATAGTGTTATCATACCGGAACCCGGGCTAGTGAAGATGAAGAAAAACGTGCTAAATGTTCTTTATTTTGTAGTTACAAGATTTGTATAAATATTAATTTTTTAAAGTAAAATTTTGAGAATAATTAATGGACAAAAAAAATTAATAATTACTGGACTGACGAAATCTCCAATGAAAACGTTGGAGGCACTGATGATTGATAACACCACACAAAAATGACCAGATACTCACATTTTTGTATACTCCTAAAATTGCATTTATATATTACTTCATTAACATCTCCCACAGGCTTACAAAGTTATGAATTTTAGAAGAAAATATAAAGAGAGAGACGGACGGTCAGAGAGACGCACACCGCTATAACATAAAATACTCCTTCACGACAGGTATTCATACCGTCTTGAGTGTAACGTCCGTTTTGGTTGTAACGTCAACTTTATGCGAAAATCTGAAACTATACAACACTGGAAACCCATCAAAGTGTTTGCTGAAGAGCGTATGTTTGCTGTTGCAAGGAAAAAATTTATCGATCTATGGACAGATAAATATTTGTTTGCTGTTGAATGGAAATTTATCGATTTGTGGACAGATGAATCTACGTTTGCTGTTGCATTATTTTAATTAAATCCATCGCCTGAATTAGTTAGATACACCAGGCTTCGCCTGGCTTCTAGCCATTACGGGTATTAATCGAGAGAATTACTCACATGGTTTCAATCTATTACTTTCATTGCGGACTATACCGATTTAATTTTGATTGTTCTTCTTTTAAATCACATCGATTAGCCTGAAGGTAGCCATGTGGCTCAGTTCTTATATTGACTTTGGCGGTTTACCGACATGAATGCATCTCAGACACTTGCCAACTGAAATCTGAAGATATAATTTTTGTACTGGGAGTTGGGGTGGGGTGGCTGTAACAAAATAAATTGATTATCAATACATAAATATAGAATATTAATTTGTAACACGCAAGAGATTGTTAGACCAAGACAACCCGATCAGATGGCCACTCGGTCCTACCATTATAAAAGTTCGAAAAATACGTGAAATCTTAGCAAACGACCTTTTCACCCTGTCTTTGTCATTTGTAGCCAATCGGAACTTTGACAACCAAGGGCTGTTCTTATTCTTTTTATTGTTTTTGTGACTCTTAATCTCATACTTTCAGGAATAAAAAAAAAATAAACAAAACAAAACAAAACAATCCCTTCCCGACACACTCACACCAACAATGTGCTCGAACCTACGACTGCCAGATTCAGAGACATCTCCTTCAGCAAGGGGAGGTTATGGGCAAGAGTTATTGCTCTTTGTTTATTGATATAGATAGGGAAAGACGTGTTTTCGTCTTTTAGTAGGGTTCGATTCGCGAGGTACCAGGCAAATAGGTAGCACATGTCATGTTATATATATATAATATGTATGTAAATTTCTCATATACAAATAATAATATCTTTCAGGTAGGGGAATTTTTAATTCGTACTCTACTGAGATTCGAACTCAGTCCTCTTGTAAACGGCACCCATCGCCTTGCATGCACACACCAGTCCATATTCCATCACGACTAAACATACATCACCAAAATGGATTGTATTATTGTGATCAAACAAAAGACTTGGTACATAATCACAACACGGGCCACGACATGCACGTCAACACTTCCAGTGCTGGATTTAATTTGGATTTCTACTAAAGTCTATTCAGAACTTTAAGACTTGTATTTGTATTTCTAGGATTATTTGGGATTTAATTCGCAATTTTCTTAAATTTTTACTTTGTATTCTAGGGAAATAAATTATATATTGAAGTTTGCAAAGCTTGTTGCTTCTCACTCTTTTCTATTACTTGTTGTAAGACCATAGAGTCGTGATACATATATACATACATACATACATACATACATACATACATACATACATACATGCATGCATGCATGCATACATACATACATATCACAGATCATTAAGTGGCTATGATGCTGATGTCTAATTTTTGAGCTTACATAGAAAGAAGAAAATGTTTAAATAATTTTAAAGAGAAACACATACCATCAATGTTATCAATATTTCTAGTTGCGCATACTTATGGATATTGGTGGTATGCGCATATCTGCGAAAGACACGTCATCAAAATTCTGTTTTCCAAGAAAAAGTCTCGGAAAATGTGTGAATTGGCTTGTGACATTGCTGCAAGAGACATGGATGTTTAATCGGTTGTTAGTGAGACCAGTTTGTGGGCTAGTCGTCTTTTACGCAAAGAAATGACAACTCTGAAGCGTTTCAAATCTTTTGCAAATTTATTCTTAAACAGTCTGTCAAGGGATATTGATTTTCACAACATTTGAACAAGGGACAAGAATGAGGTGTTGTTCCAGCAGTGGAAATTATGGACGTATTGAAATCTAGATCTAGGAGATCATGAAGTAGAAGAAAAATAAGCTGTAACATTTCCTTTCTTTAACGTATGGATTCTTGTCTCCTGGTATATATTTTTTTTTTTTTTAACGTATGGATTCTGTGAGAAATACTTGAATTGCGTTCAACTCTTTATGCATATATTATTCCCAAATGACTTTGTTTTCAATAATGAGTATATCGCTGGGTATCAAACTCGGAATTCCTTCAGAAATTAAGGTTACAACAACGCAAATATATCTGATCAGTTCCTTATGAAGTTCTTTTTTTCCACTCCATCCCTCTTTTTTTCCCCTCTTTTCGACCATAGGCGTATGTATGTATGTATGTATGTATGTATGTATGTATGTATGTATGTATGTATGTATGTATGTATGTATGCATGCATGCATGGATGTATGTATGTATGTATGTGTGTGTGTGTGTATGTATGTATGTATGTATGTATGTATGTATGTATGTATGTATGTATGCATGTGAATGATTGAAAAATTGGCATCTTTTGCATATCAAGCGATAAACCATAGATCTTGATAAATGTGACGTGCATATGAATGTTACCAAAATTCCTTCTTTGAAATTTAAGAGATTCAAAATTATAGATATTCTTATTTGTAAATTCTTTGTTATTAATACGGACAGTATTATATTTGTGAACTGTTTGGTAATAATTTAGATTGTTTTTGTATTTGTAAGTTGTTTGATATTAATATGGAATGTTTAATAGTTGCAAATTGTTCGATATAAATGTGGACTGTTTTATATTTGGAAATTGTTTGGTGCTAATGTGGACTTCCGTATATTTGTAAATTGTTTGATATAGATGTGGACTGTTTTTATATTTGTAATTTTCTTTTTTTTTAATGTGGACAGTTTTATATTAGTACATCGTTTGATGCTACTGTGGACTGTTTTATAATTGTAAATTGCTTGATATTAATGTGGACTGGTTTATAATTGTAAATTGTTTGGTATGGAATCGGGTCACAATTAGTACTTCCAGTTCAGTACCCACGAATGTAGTTCTAGTCTATTTTTAGAACATTTTTTCCTCTCTCATTTTAGTGGTGATAGAAGAGTTATATTTATGCATTTTTGGTAGGGATTTAAAGGTAATTGTTTATTTTTTGAGAATATGAGCTTATAGTGTGGTTGTCTGTGTGTATTTCGGCGACAGTGCACAGTGAGTAATAAGGCCTGGCGATGATCCGGAAGTGAAATATGTGTTCCATTGCATGTTGCTTTGTTTACAGTCCAGCTTCTCAAAAGAATGCCGGTGAACATTTGACAAGAACTTCACCGTGAAGTCATCTTTGAAGGTATTTTAGATTAACATATGATTTGTATTGATTGTCACACAGTGGAAAGTTCAGTACTGAGAAACAAATGTAGAGAATATATAGTAAAATTAATTGTGTTCTATGTCCGTATTAATGTGGAGTGGTTTATAATTCTAAATTGTTTGGTATTAATGTTTACTAGTTTATAATTTTAAACTGTTTGGTATTAATGTGGACTGATTTATATTTTTGAATTGTTTGGTATTAATGTGGACTTGTTTATATTTTAAAAAAATTTGGTATTAATGTGGACTGGTTTATAATCGGAAATTGGTTGGTATTAACGTGGACAGTATTATAATTGTAAATTGTTTGATATCAATTTGGACAGTTTTATATTTGCAAATTGTTTGGTATTACAGTTAGTTCTGCAAAGCATCGTGAATGAGATACTTCAGTAGTACAGTGAATTTTCTGGTCAACGTCATTAAATAAAGTGTGTGTGTGTGTGTGTGTGTGTGTGTGTGTCTGTGTATGTGTGTGTGTGATTTGGATTTTTAACGTAGCTTTAAAAATTTTTCAGTCATATCACTACGATGTCTGCAGTGTGGTAGTTTATAGCTATGTCTAGCACTGGGGCATCATGCCGCAGACATGTGGCATGATGTCCCACCCAGTCACATTATCCTGACACCAGGCCGACCAGTCCTAACACTAACCTCTTATTGCTGAGCGCCTAGCGAGGAAGCTGTTAGTACCATTTTTGTAAGTCTTTGGTATGACTCGGCCGGGGATCGAACCCACGACCACCCGCATCCGAGGCGGACGCTCTAACCACTAGGCCACCGGAGCGGTTATTAAATAAAGTAAATAATTCATTTTGCGCATGAAGTTTTTCAACGCTATTGGGATCGACATACAGCGTAATAGATCTAATTAAATAGACGCTGAAACAGGGTGGTCTGTTTACATCAAATTTTTCGATTCCGCTATCCCTGTCGATGGGTCGATTTGTTTATTAAGGAGCGATAAGCTGTCCCATTCGGCTATCTTGAGTCATTCTAGTAATTGTCTCCATTGTAACATCATGCCGCTGCATCTTGATACATGTACATGAACTTATATTATGTCAGACGATAAACTTCTGGCAAGTGTGTTTGTTTGTATCGAAATAAGATTATATTCTTCATCAGACAAATCACAACATAACTAGACGTTAAACAGAAATGATGAAAAGTTGATCATATTTTTTAAAATTATTCTTTAAAGACATACTTCGTGTCAAAGCTGCGTTTATAAGCAGTTACCTATTTTCGAGCTCATACGTTACCACGGCATCATTTCTAGAGAGCATAGTAATTTAACTTTACTAAAATTATTACAGAATTTATTCTAATTGGAAGCATGATGATGAAAAATATTCTTTAAAACAAATAAGTACAACCTTTGACACCAGCTGTCATGTTTACATTTGCCTTCTATTCCTTTGTGCAGTGACCTTGTATATTCGTGATTAAGACAGTTAAGTTTAAAATTATGATCACCGTGATACTGTCGAAAACTTTTAAAGGATTACCAGAATATGTTTCTTTTATTTTCAGCTCATACATCTGTTATGGTTAAATAAGAATTTCTTCGAAAGATATAAAATGAAGGTTCTATTAACCCTGTTATAGCACAGTTTTCCGTGACATGTTAATTTTTATAGTAATAACTATTTGCCAAATGCTTCATGATAAGACGTGGGTATAACATCTTCGCTAGCCAAGGTTCCGATGTCTTAACCCTATTTTTTGCAGACAGATAAGGTTAACATATCGGAACCTTGGCTAGCAAAGATGTGGTTATGAATGTGGAAGATTTGCTATTTGTTAACACTATATTATAATGCTTTTAGCCAAGAAGGCCTGTACTAAGGAGCATTTAAAACAAAAACCCAGCTATATCCTTCAGAACCGGAAGGTCATCCTGTAGGTATTTAAACGTGCAACACTTACTTTATAACGTGTAATATCCATGGTCATCTATTGTTTTGATGAGTTTTCATGAGTTTTGTATTCATATTTTTGTCGGAACGTATAGGAATGTTGGGATGGGTATACATTGGTAACAGTCTGGAGAGAATTCGAACGAAAAATTCGTTCCAGTCTGGGTTAAATTTGCTGCATTTAAAATCTGTCTCAGGTCAGTCGTTGCAAGAAGCAAGATTATATCATCGTTTGTAAAGACTATTGGATTTTCAAGTCCTTGTGATGACTTCATTTCCTCATTTTATATGGAATCAATCATAAGTCACAACCTTAACCTCTCAGGAGAGAGAGAGAGAGTGAGAGAGAGATTACTTGCTGATTGAACTAGTCTACTACAATCCTTCTGCCATATTGTTTTCTTTAATAGGAATTCCTTATTAATTTATGACAGCAAGATTTACTTCCCTTTTGCGTTTATTGTATGAGAAGAATAATTGATTCTAAAAGCACACCGGTTTTATAAATATCGTCATAGCCAATTTTGGATTGCAAATGACGTGTTTTGAATTGCAAGTATGTGTGATAGTACTCTTCAGCTATACAATCTATTTACTCGTTCACACGAGCTTGTGTGAATGTGATACTGGATAGTAAATAACATACCTTTAATTGTAATTACGCGAGACGGTAACTAAATACAGTTTGTTCCATTTCTAATGAGTGCATGCATTTGGACAAGGGATGGATAGTAAGGATTATGTGATTAGTCCATACGAAGGTGCAAGTTCGTATGTTTTCCTTGTCCGTTTTGTTTGTGTGTCTTGACAGTCTCGGAGTTTTATTACTACTTTTAGTCTAGGCCACCATTTTTGCATTTTGTTTTTGCATATTTTTTAAGTCTCTTAAATATTCCATGTTAGTTTCGTAGTGTTAGTATAGCCATAGCCTTAAGATCTGTTCCAGTATCAACACTGTCGTATTGCTTTTAGTCTCATTTATTTTCATCTTATATTTAGTCTTTTGTTCGTTGTTTCTTCTAAATCTCGTGATAGTTTCGTAATCTTAATATTGTTTTGAGTCCATTTTATTGTAATTATGATATCGGTCCCTTGCTCATAGCTATTTATAACATTAGTAGAACATAATCTGACATACAGGTAATGTTTGATGTTTAAATCTCGGATATATGTATGTTGTCACTAGACAGCATTCTGTATCAAGGACTTCCATTCCCCTGCTTGGTTTGTAAGAGGGTGATTTTTTGGATGGGGATAGCGAGTGACTACATAAAATTAGGTGCTAGTCGTCATTGCTTTACCCTTAACTTTGCATCCTACGTTTACCAACCTTTTTAGGTGCTGCTCAGTAGGTGTGGGTGATGGTCAATAAAATTGCAAAATGACTAGTATGCATGGGCGCTGGTTAATATGTGTGAGTGATGATCAGTAAAATTGTGTATTGGTCAGTCCAACTGACGTATTAGTTTGTACGTATGCAGTTGGGTCATCTTGTAGTAGTAAGGAGAAAGGGGATTATGAACGCGTCTCCATACCCCCACTATCATTTTATATTTATTTTAGCAAAAAGAGGCTTCTATCTCGAGAAAATTAAAGGCCCACCCCCCACCATAAAATCACATAAAAACCAATAATTATTTACTAAAAGTAAAAGCATCTGTGCATAAAATGTTACAACAAGCAGCAATAAGTATATTTTCATCAATTTTCTATTAATGTACAGCATTAAATGTGAAAATGAAAATAAAAACGTTAATAAAGCCAAAGGTATTAAAAAGGCTGTTATTAAGCATAATGTTTCTCATTCTGATTATTTAGATGTTTTATTTATTAACAAAATACATCATGCTGAGATGTTTGCTATCAGATCGTATCATTATGATATTAAAAAGGGTACTACTAATTTTGATGATAAAAGATATTGTATCGATAGTATAATTACACTTACACTTGGTCATTATAAAACTAAAGCAAATTAAGCAAAAATTACAGCTTTTTATTATTAAAATATACTTGTTATTGTTTGTTGTTTTTATTTGATTCTGCTCTTTGTTGTATCTTCAGTTTTCTTAAAATAATATTCCTATTCATCTCATATAAAATATTTAATATTTTTAATGGAAAATTGATGAAAATATACTTATTGCTGCTTGTTGTAACATTTTATACATAGATGCTTTTATTTTTAGTAAATAATTATTGGTTTTTATGTGATTTTATGGTGGGGGTGGGCCTTTAATTTTCTCGAGATAGAAGCCTCTTTTTGCTAAAATAAATATAAAATGATAGTGGGGGTATGGAGACGCACTCATAACCCCCTTTCTTCTTACTATTCTTGTGACTGATAGTACTATTCGTTGGTAGGTGCGGGTGCTGGTCAGTGATACGACGTATTGGCTTGTAGGGGTGAGTGTTGCTTAGTAGATATGTGAGTGCTGGGCAGTCAAACCTACGTGTTGGTTAGTAAGTGTAGGTGTTGGTCAGTACAAGAGGCATGTTGTTTAGTAGGAGTGGGTTTTGATCTGTAGTAAATGAGTGGATGCTGATCAGTCCAAAAGTCATATTGGTTAGTAAGTGTTGTGTGTTGGTCAATCCAGACGGCGTCTTGCTTAATAGGTGTGAGTATTGTTTAGTAGATGACTGGATGATGGTCAGTCAAAGGGCTTATTGGTTAGTAAGTGTAGGTGTCGATCAGTAGTTGGATGGGTTTTAGTCAGTGAAACAGCGTGTAGGTCAGGAGATGCAGTTTTAACATTACATTTATCTCTAGAGACCATCAGTTTTTCCTTGACGCGATAGTCCCACAATGTCAAACGCATGTACCATTTTCAACATTACCATTCCTGCAGAGGCCATACAGCCCATAATGTTAAACCTCTGGACTAATGTTAAATTTGTGTTACGGTCATAGGATCATCCTTTTTAATGGTGACGAAATATTAATACACATTGACGCCATATGGTAACTATTGGAGGCTATGTTGTCCCCTTATACTACTGATGTCAAAGCTATTAGTATGACTTAAAAACAACCATGGGCCGAGGGTAATACAAAATGGTTGTTATTTACATCCGTTTTTTTTTAAGCTTGCGACATAAAAGGCTGAACAATCACAGTGGCACTGCTCTATGAAATGGAGCTAAACTGCTGTGAGACGTATGAATATTTTGCGATGGATTTAGTAGACAAGCTACAAGGTGTTCCGAATGCTTGTCTACTATGCAGGTGACACGAGAAAATTCTACGTGACTTTGGGACGAAAACGCAAAATACCTAAAATCGCAAAATGTAACGGACGGTAAAGTAATATGAAATCACAAAAAGCTAGCAGCGAGCGAAACTTGATGGAAATGTGTTTATTCTGACTGACGTCATGAAAATGTGTTTTGTTGTATGTTGTGCTCATCCTTTGTTTACATAACGCAGTGTTCCTGAACTAAATATAAAATAAAACTTTGTTGATATTTTCTTTGAATTAAAAATAATAGTGCAAATCAAATAGATAACTGTGCACAAGTCCCACCGCCAAGAAAGTTTTCTATTTCTTACATCATTCGTCCAGTCGAGAAAGTTTATATTTTGGCACCCAACTCCTCAGGTCCGGCCCTAGGATGTACGGGCCCAAGGCAGCATACGGGGCCCAAGGCAGCAAGCGATGAGCGCGGGGCCACAAGAAAAAAACTGCATTGCGGAGTTGATTTCCGTCAACAGCGCGGGGCCCCTGAAAGCGCGGGGCCCAAGGCAGTTGCCTCGTTCGTCTTGCCCTAGGGCCGGGCCTACAACTCCTGTTTTGCAGGGTCCGATGGGACGGTACTCACAACACTGCATTCCTCAGATTTATACTAACTATTGAAACTAGTCTTGAATTAAATAATCGTCAAGTATACTGTATGAAAATCGCACGCGAAACCACTCAATGGGCGAATTTGTCCAATATGTTGTATTAAAAATCGCCCCCGAAATGACTGACTGACTCCTTTGTCCAAATATTCTGTATGAAAATGGTACCCGATATAACTTTTTTTTATCCCATTGTCTACTATAAGGTAAGAAAATAGTACCGGAAGTGACTTGCTGATCCCATTGTCCAATATAATATAGGCAAATGGCACCTGAAATGACTTGTTGATCCTATTGTCCAATTCAATGTAAGAAAATGGCACCTGAAGTAGAACCTGATGACACCTGAAGAGCGGATATTTCAAGCTCAGAGAGAGAGAGAGAGAGAGAGAGAGAGAGAGAGAGAGATTTTCTTCGGCATTAAACAGATCAGACACCCTTTACAGCTGATGTTAATCACAATGCGAATTAAAGCAGTATTTTGACAGATACAGTATCAGACATGAAGGTACGTATTGTGACAGCTACAGTATCAGACATGAAGGTACGTATTGTGACAGATACAGTATCAGACATGAAGGTACGTATTGTGACAGATACAGTATCAGACATGAAGGTACGTATTGTGACAGCTACAGTATCAGACATGAAGGTAAGTATTGTGACAGCTACAGTATCAGGCATGAAGGTAAGTATTTTGACAGATACAGTATCAGACATGAAGGTACGTATTGTGACAGCTACAGTATCAGACATGAAGGTACGTATTGTGACAGCTGCAGTATCAGACATGAAGGTAAGTATTGTGACAGCTACAGTATCAGACATGAAGGTAAGTATTGTGACAGCTACAGTATCAGACATGAAGGTAAGTATTGTGACAGCTACAGTATCAGACATGAAGGTAAGTATTGTGACACCCTACAGTATCAGACATGAAGGTAAGTATTGTGACAGATACAGTATCAGACATGAAGGTAAGTATTGTGACACCCTACAGTATCAGACATGAAGGTAAGTATTGTGACAGATACAGTTGTGACAGCTACAGTATCAGACATGAAGGTACGTATTGTGACAGCTATAGTATCAGACATGAAGGTAAGTATTGTGACAGCTACAGTGTCAGACATGAAGGTAAGTATTGTGACAGATACAGTATCAGACATGAAGGTAAGTATTGTGACAGATACATTATCAGACATGAAGGTAAGTATTGTGACAGATACATTATCAGACATGAAGGTAAGTATTGTGACAGATACAGGAACTGATATTATGCTAAGATTAAAATAAATTTACGCAGAATAATTTACTTTTTCCACTTAAATCGCTGATTGCAAAGACATCATAGAGATGCTGACATCAAAACAATGAATATAACAGATTCATTAACTGACATGAAGGTAAGTATTATCACAAATACAGTAGCTGACACGAAGGTAAATATTATTATAAATACAGTAGTTGACATGAAAGTAAGTATTATGACAGATACAGTAGCTGACGTGAAGTTAAGTACTGTGACAGGTACAGTAGCAGAAATGAAGGTAAGTATTATGACAGATACAGTATCAGACATGAAGGTAAGTATTGTGACAGATACAGTAGCTACCGTGAAGGTTAAGTACTGTGACAGGTACAGTAGCGGACATGAAGGTAAGTATTTGACAGATACAGTATCTGATATTAAGGTAAGATAAAACTTAATTTATGCAGAGTAATTTGATTTGTCCACTTATATCGCTGACTGCACGGACGTCACAGAGGTGTAGATTAGTTCAGATAGCAAACTGAACTTGACTTCTTCAAGACATCAGGTGACTGATCATAAGTATACATTCCATAGTATTCATCGTTTGTTTTTAACAACAATCTTGCTTCTAGCGAGTTTTCAGAGGTCGTAATTTAGTATGCTGATGTTATTGGTCGAATTCGAACCTCATCTGGAACACTTTCTGAATATAGTTATATTTTTAATGCGATTTGTTGGATATAATGCGGCGTTGAAAGAGAGTGAATTATTCACGATTGGCCTTCTCACCTTTAAATGTAGCGGCGCTATCAACATACAACAAAGAACGTGCCTGTCACGTCTAATATGACATGCATTAAACAAATTTAAAATAAAAGAAAATTGCTCTGCTCTAAATGTTTTGGGCAAATTTAAATACGCAGTATCTAATCTATTTTTCTTTTCGAAAATGATAATATTTGTAATATTCATTATGAAACTAGGCGCATTGGTCCCCTCCCCCCCCCTCAAAAAAAGCTCCCCAAAAAACCAACCCCACAACAAAAAACGACAAAACAAAAGAAAACACTATGATAACAACGGAAGTTTGTCTCCTCCTTTTACAACAGCAAATTTGAAAACAAATATTAACAATTACATGAACAAGTACCAAAGAATATAAAGGATTCACAAAGTCCGTACTGAACGTCAAATCAAGATGTCCTCCGGAATATGTTCCAGTTATTCAAAGGAAAAGTTCCCTTTAGTTCACATATTTGTAGAGAGAATTTTATCTACAGCATGGAATTTTACTGCTTCAATGCGCTCCTCACAGCGCCTTACATCACATGCACGTCGGCGCACTGGTAGAAATGAGCAGGAGCCTGGGGATTGTTCGGGTTGTAGGTAACCTGAAGAATGAAATTTCCCTTCATCATCGGGATCGTAACTGTCCTTTCGTACAGCGTCAAGGATGGTTCCCCATTATCCATCACTGTGGCAAGGGTCGTCATTTGGCCCCCCTCCGTGCCAAAGGAGATCACGAAATTCCCCGGTGTGGCCTTGGTCCAATGGTCAAGGTTCTTCTGGAAAACAACGGTGAAACTTTGTCCACCTGTTAGCGTAACGCCAGCTGTATCCTTACTTCTCCCTCCACACGGAGCAGTCAGAAGAAGGCAATCTGCAGCTCCGGCTTTGTTGATTCCCGTTTCGCTTCCTCTTTGGATCGGATTGATGAGACATAAATGGGCGCTGCAGGCGGCCACAAGGCAGAGCACAGCGACAGTATGAAACAATGACATGGCGAAACTGGGGCCTGTGTTTAGCAAGGACGAAAGATTCACTGATGTCTTGGCTAGGAACAGTTCCTTTTATACGCATTCAGAGGGAGATAAGGACCGTATATTTTGATGTGAAAGTACATACGAAGTTTTCTCCATAATATGAAAAGAGTCAGATATAAAATGTGTTTCACAGACTGCAGATACCACAGGAAGTTCTCTTTATTTTAAGCAAGCAGACGTAAAGAAAACAATAAATTTCTCTGTGATAAAACTGACAGATCAGCTTCGACGTTTTAAAGTCACAGATGAGTTGCGCTAGCATCATATTGTTCGCGTGGACAGGCATACTGTTTTGAGGTATGTAACTGTCACCAAACCTTACATGTTCTGATTTTCGACTCGAGCTACTGTAAACTTGGTAAAATGGTCTTAAATCAGTACAATATTTCCTTGGCATTGACCACTGCTTGAGACAGATGCTGAAATGTATACTTCTTGAGAGACATGCTAAAAATATATACTGCTAGAGAGACATGCTGAAATGTATATTGCTTGAGAGACATGCTTAAAATATATACTGCTAGAGAGACATGCTGAAATGTATATTGCTTGAGACGCATGCTTAAAATATACATTGCTTGAGACACATACTGAAATTTATATTGCTTGAGACACATGCTTAAAATATATACTGCTTGAGAGACATGCTTAAAATATATACTGCTTGAGAGACATGCTGAAATGTATATTGCTTGAGACACATGCTTAAAATATATACTGCTAGAGAGACATGCTGAAGTGTATATTGCTTGAGAGACATGCTGAAATGTATAATGCTAGAGAGACCTGCTGAAGTGTATACTGCTGGAGAGACACATTCTGAAGTGTATACTGCTTGAGACACATGCTGAAATATATATTACTTGCTCTCCTTCTCTGTTCTGTTCAAGCTCTTTATCAGTGTTATGATCGGAAAAACCCATTAATATTGAAATACTGGAAGAGATTCTATTCTCCAGCTTACATACTAGCTGTCTCTCCTTGTTTGAGGTTACATGCTTGCTGTCTCTACTTGCTTGATGTTACATAATGGCTGTCTCTACTTGCTTGAGGTTACATAATGGCTGTCTCTACTTGCTTGAGGTTACATAATGGCTGTCTCTACTTGCTTGAGGTTACATACTACCTGTCTCCTTGCTTAAAGTTACATAATGGGTGTATCTACTTGCTTGAAGTTGCTTATTAGGTGTATCTACTGACCTGATTAAAATCAGATATCCGCTGTTATACATGAAGATCTGACATCGACCGCTATTGGGTCATGTTCTGGTAACCTATGTTATTACCATAATCGCTAATTTAATCAACCAATCATATGAAGTCTAATATTTTTGCGTTTGGAGACAGAGTACAGTGGATGAAGAGCATGAACGTGTGCCGAACGATTTGATTCACTTTCAGATTTTTGAAAGCTGCATTTCCACTGGTTAATTCAAAGGTCACCAGAACATCACCCTCAAGCGGTCGTCGTCAAATCTTCAAGTCGGACAGCGGAGATCTAACTCTAATCACATTGGTGTATCTACATACATGTCGCAGGGAACCAACGCAACATGTCGTCAGAACGGGACTCGAACACGCACATACATACATACGTACGTAAGTACATACATACATACATACATACATACATACATACATAGGTGTGTATGTGTGTGTGATTTGGATTTTTAACGTAGCTTTAACAATTTTTCAGTCATATCGCTACGATGTCTGCAGTGTGGCAGTTTATAGTGATGGCAGACATGTAGCATGGTGTCCCACCCAGTCACATTATTCTGACACCAGGCCGACAGTCCTAACACTAACCTCTTAATGCTAAGCGTCTAGCGAGGCAGCTGTTAATATCAATGTTTTAATAAGTCTTTGGCATGACTCGGCCGGGGTTCGAACCTGCGACCTCCCGCATCCGAGGCGGACATAGGAGTGACAATGAATAAAGTTTCAGTCGGTTATCAGTCAAAATGTACGAACGGTTTAAAATATTATGCCGTTGATAATGTCTTTATTAAACATGTAAACCTGGAACTTCCTTAAGAAATCTAGTTAAAAATGAACAAA